>CAUYLG010054049.1:0-21132 GCA_963573385.1 Cacajao melanocephalus | reverse complement strand
CTGTTTTTGTGTCAGTTTACTGAGAATGATGGTTTCCAGATTCATCCATGTCCCTGCAAAGGACATGAACTCATCCTTTTTTATGGCTGTGTAGTATTCCATGGTGTATATGTGCCACATTTTCTTTATCCAGTCTATCATTGATGGGCATTTGGGTTGCTTCCAAGTCTTTTCTATCAGAAACAGTGCCTCAATGAACATATGTGTGCATGTGTCTTTATAACAGAATGATATATAATCCTTTGGGTATATATCCAGTAATGGGATTGCTGGGTCAAATGGTTTTTCTATTTTTAGATCCTTGAGGAATCACCACACTGTCTTCCACAATGGTTGAACTAATTTATACTCCCACCAACAGTGTAAAAGCGTTCCTATTTCTCAATATTCTTTCCAGCATCTGTTGTCTGTAGATTTTTTAATAATCACCATTCTAACTAGCGTGAGATGGTATCTCAATGTGGTTTTGATTTGCACTTCTCTAATGACCAGTGATGATGAGCATTTTTTCATATGTTTGTTGGCCTCATATATGTCTTCTTTTGAAAAGTGTCTGTTCATATCCTTTGCCCACTTTTTGATGGGGTTGTTTTTTCTTGTAAATTTAAGTTCTTTGTAGATTCTGGATATTAGCCCTTTGTCATGGGTAGATTGCAAAAATTTTTTCCCATTCTGTTGGTTGCTGATTCACTCTAATGATAGTTTCTTTTGCTGTGCAGAAGCTCTTAAGTTTAATTAGTTTCCATTTGTCTATTTTGGCTTTTGTTGCCATTACTTGTGGTGTTTTAGTCATAAAGTCCTAGCCTATGCCTATGTTCTGAATGGTATTGTGTATGTTTTCTTCTAGGGTTTTTATGTTAAGTCTTATGTTTAAATCTTTAATCCATCTGGAGTTAATTTTTGTATAAGTTGTAAGGAAGGAGTCCAGTTTCAGCTTTCTGTGCATTGTTAGCCAGTTTTCCCAACACCCTTTATTAAACAGGGAATCCTTTCCCCATTGCTTGTTTTTGTCAGGTTTTTCAAAGATCAGATGGTTGTAGATGTGTGGCATTGCCTCCAAGGCCTCAGTTCTGTTCCATTGGTCTATATCTCTATTTTGGTACCAGTATCATGCTGTTTTGATTACTGTAGCCTTGCAGTATAGTTTGAAGTCAGGTAGCATGATGCCTCCAGCTTTGTTTTTTTTTTTTTTTTTTTTTCCTTAGAATTGTCTTGGCTATGTAGGCTCTTTTTGGTTCCACATGAAGTTTATGGTGATTTTTCTAGTTCTGTGAAGAAGTTCAATGGTAGCTTGATGGGGATAGCATTGAATCTATAAATTACTTTGGGCAGTATGGCCATTTTGATGATATTGATTCTTCCTAACCATGAGCATGGAATGTTTTTCCATCTGTTTGTGTTCCCTCTTATTTCCTTGAGCAGTGGTTTGTAGTTCTCCTTGAAGAGGTCCTTCATGCCCCTTGTTAGTAGTATTCCTAGGTATTTTATTCTCTTTGTAGTTGTGAGTTCACTCATGATTTGGCTCTCTAAAAATATGGAACACTTCATAAATTTGCATGTCATCCTTGCACAGAGGCCATGCTAACCTTCTCTGTATCATTCCAATTTTAGTATATATGCTGCCAAAATGAACATGCCTCCACCACTTCTAAGCTGTGAATTTGGGTAAATTCCTCAACTACTAAGGGCCTCAAAGTCATTAACTGAGACATGGGAAATAACAGAGTCACACGTCACTTCATGATGGGGATACATTCTGAGATATGTATCAATAGGTGATTTCGTTGTTGCACAAACATCCTTGAGTGTGCTTACACAAACCTTGATGGTAGAGCTGGCTACACATCAAGGCTCTATGGAATGAATAGTCTGTTGTTTCTAGGCTACAATATTGCATACGTGTGCAAAGGGAGCTAGGGGAGGGATAGCAGGGGGTAGGGGACTGGACTGAATCCTAGAGGCAATTGTAACACAATGGTAAATATTTGTGTATCTAAACATAGAAAAGGTACAGTAAAAGTACAGTGTATAAGAAATAGTAGCTGGGAATGGTGGCGCATGCCTATAATCCCAGCACGTTGGGAAGCTGAGACAGGTGGATCAGGAGGTCAGGAGTTCGAGACCAACTTGGCCAAGATGGTGAAACCACATCTCTACTAAAAATACAAAAATTAGCCAGGCACAGTGGCAGATGCCTGTAATCCCAGCTACCTGGGAGGCTGGGGCAGGAGAATTGCTTGAATCCAGGAGGCAGAGGTTGCAGTAAGCCGAGATCACACCACTGCACTCTAGTCTGGGTGACAGAACAAGACTCCATCTGGAAGGAAGGTAAGGAAGGAAGGAAACGCCTATATGGGGCAGTGACCATGAATGGAGCTTGCAGAACTGGAAGTTGCACTGGGTGAGTCAGCGAGTGGGTGGGCAGTGATTATGAAGGCCTAGGACATGACTGTGCACTACTGTAGACTATACATACTGTATACCCAGACTACATTTATTCAAAAATATTTTTCTTTCCTCATTAATAAATTAACCTTAGCTTACTGTAACGTTTTACTGTATAAACAATTGGTTTCTAACTTTTTGACTCTTTTGTAATAATACTTAGATTAAAAGACAAATACATTGTACTAGTGTATAAAAAGGTTTTCTTTCTTTATATCCTTATTCTACAAGCTTTTTTTCTTTTTAAAATTTCTCATTTTTAATTTTTTTACTTTTGAAACATTTTTGTTGAAAATTAAGACACAAACACACATATTGGTCTAGGGCAACACAGGGTTGAAATCACTAATTTCACTGTCTTCTGCCTCCACAACATGTCCCACTTAGAAGGTCCTTGGGGGCAATAATGTGTATGGAACTGTCATCTTCTATAAAAACAATGCCTTCTCCTGGAATTCTTCCTGAAATATACTTTTCAGGAAGAAAACATATAAAATATGTTTTATACTCAACTTTTTTAAGCAAGTGGGAGTAGTACACTCTACAACAATAATAAAAAGTATAGTATGGTAAATGCATAAACCAGTAATAACATTGTTATCACTAGCAAGTATTATGTATTATACATAATTATGCTCTATGTGCTACTTATTTACATTACTGTCAGCACAATAGACTTGTTTACACCAGCATCACCTCACACATGTGAGTAATGTGTTGCACAATGACATTAGCATGGCTATAGTGTCCCTAAGCCATAGGAATTTTTCAGCTCCATTATATTATGAGACCACTTTCATTTATACAGTCTGTCTTCGACCAAAATATTGTTGTGAAGCACATGACTGTACATTTACCTCACAGAACTACAAAGATTAATGAGTTACATGTAAATAATGTGTTTATTATCTAGCACCTAGTAAGTTCTAACAAATGTTATTAACATTATCATCATTGTCACTTTTCTTGCTATTATTGTGTAACTCAGAGAGTAGGAAAGGTCAGAGACTTATGAACTCTGCCCTAAGAAAAAGGGACACACAAGTCATAATTAAATTGATCCAAGTCATTACAGCATCCCATATGGCTGCTGTGGGAGCTGAGTGTGGAAGAAAGAGTCAGTTGCCAAAAAGGTTTTCTTCACTGCTTCCTGGTCTAAGGGGAAGGTCCTCCACTACCACTAGGGCAACTGCAGCTCTTCTAATGGATGGTCGGAAAAGACATGGGAAGGCCCACTACCTGCTGGAGACAAGATGAATCAATCACTGTGAGACTGAGAGGTAAGAGCTTGAGGCTAGGTGGTGTGAGATGCTTGATGATGACTGAGCAATGGGCAGAGGACCCAGACGAGGACAGTGAGGGGAAACTGGGACTCGTGCTGAGTCTGCCATACCTCTAACAACTTTAAGGAGCTCTTTTTGTTGTTTGTTTGTTTGTTTGCTACGGTGTCTCACTCTGTTGCCCAGGCTGGAGTGCAATGGTGCCATCTCAGCTCACTGCAACCTCCACCTCCTGGATTCAAGTGATTCTCCTGCCTCAGCCTCCTGAGTAGGTAGGATTACCTCCCAAAGACTCTACATCCAAATATTACCACATTGGGAAGGAGGGTTTCAACATATGGATTTTGAAACAAAATGAACATTTAATCCATTCCATGTATGTGTGTGTGTGTGTGTGTGTGTGTGTGTGTGTGTGTATCTGGTTTCTTTTGCTAGGTAGGGTAGTGAGGGAAGCATAAGTAAACGTAATGTGTCCTTATGTTTTTGGTAATGGTAAATTAATTCAACTTTCTAAGCTTCTCCCTTCTGTTTTATTTGTCTAAACATAGAATTTGTTTTGCCCAATGAGTCAGTTGTGATGGGCCTGTCAAACATAGGAATAGACTGTTGCCAAATAGCCTCCAAAAAGCGAGTGCTGCTTCCACAATATGAATGCGTGCCAGCACAAACACTTCTCTATCAAAGCACTGAGCCAATATTTCTTAAAATCTATAGTAGGATATATGTTTTACATCAAGTTTACAATGAAACAACAATAGCAAAGAACCCCGAATGCATTCTACATAAGGCAGTATATTTAGCATTGTTGTGCATCAAAAGACATGCAAGGACTCTCTAGGTACACAGTAATAAAGAAGGAACACTGGGGAATGAGAGATGCATTCATTCCTGCCATGCTAACCTGTGAATTTTAGCCATTCATTTAACCCCTCTGGATGAGCCTCAGTGTCCCATACATTCTCAATTCCCAGGGTTGAATTGAGACAAAGTGGAGGTTGTTCTAAGTCTTGAAATTCTTGAAATCAATCTAACTAGAATGTAAGCACAAAAAACTTAGCCAATAATGTCAAAATATAAGGGAGGGGTATTGAGTATGCAATGAGTGTTGTTGCTACCGTGAGAGTTCGGGGAAAAGAGTTCACAGCAGGCTGAGTGGTGGAGGAGAGGCCTCCTGGAGAAAGGAGGACTTCCCTGCAACCTTCAAGGGCAGAATAAGAGACGGATGGGCAGTGAAGACAGGATAGGGAGTTTTATTTGATTGACATGGAGGTAGGATTGTGGGTGATAAAGACGGGGGGTAATGACATGAGAAGAAAGTTTTGTTGAAAATTAAAAAACACAAGAAAAGTTTGGGAAAATACCCTGCAACTTGGCTATGATTCACTCATTCCTCACTTTTCTGTGAAAAAAATCTCAAAGAAATATATGGTGCCTTGTGAAATGAACTCATTCTGGCAATGTTATTGTTTATTTTTATAATTTTCTAATTATGTTATATAATAAATTAGGAAACTGGAAACAATGATCTTTTATAACATTTTCCAGTTTTTAATTATTTTCTTAAAGCAAATAAACAATAAATTTGTATTAAAAAAACCCTTTCTAGTAATGAATAATGTTAAATATCAAGTGTGAGGCAAACGTGATAACCACTACACTACGGAAACCCCTAAATATCAAGTGAAAAACAACAAATAATCATTTTGTAATCTATATAATTGGCCTAGATGTCAGCAAATATATATTTGTCACCTGCTGTGTGTCAAGCTGTATGGCAGGTGTTGGGACAGACACAAATCAAAATGCTCTCTAAATGGAAGAAGAAATAATTTTTGAAACCAAGAGTGAGTAGAATAAGGAAGAAATTTTGAAACCAACAAAACTCAGTCAATAATATAATGCAAATAGGTCTTTCTGATAAATGAGGAGTCTTTGGATTCATATGTACCTTATTCCAAAGAAACCTGACAAATATTTTTTGCCTTGATTTATTAACATTGACTGATCCTGATACATAACTTAATTTCATTCAACAAATATAGTTTTACAATATCAATGCAGAATATTTAAGTTAGATTGATTATTCTTAGCTTGTAGAGGTGACCAAATTTATCATATAATTATTTCAAAATATCCATTTATTAGAAAGAAGGAAATAAAATCTTCTGAAGTCCCATAAATGTCTACAAGCTCTGTTTCCTTAACTGCAAAATAAAAAGGTAGTAATAGAATTATGACATTACTTCCTGAAATAAAATTTTACAACATCATGAATTTGGCAGGGCATATCCCAATCTATCAATTTTCAGAGTTAATATGGTCTGGATATGTGTCTCCTCCAAATCTCAGGCTGAAATGTGATCACTAGTGTTGGAGGTGGGGCCTCGTGGGAGGCATTGGAATAGGGGAGCAGATCCCTTATGAATGGCTTGGTGTCATCCCCCTGGTAATGAGTGAGCTCGTGCTCTGAGTTCACGCAGGATCTGATTGTTTAAAAGTGTATCGGACCTCCTGCTTCTCTCTCTTGCCATGTGATGTGCTGGTTCTCCTTCGCCTCCTGCCATGATTGTAAGCTTCCGGAGTCCCTCACCAGAAGCAGATGCTGGCACTATGCTTTGTGTACATTCTGCAGAACTGTGAGCCAAAATAAAACCTCTTTTTTTAATAAATTACCCAGCCTCAAATATTCCTTTATAGCAATGAAAAAACACACTAACGCAAGAGTCTTTTGGATTTTCCTTGAAGAAACAAAAGGCATAGCAGCAGGCACACAAAAGGTTAACTGCATATTTGCTTTTCAGGGAAGAATTTGTCAAAGCGGATATGCTTGGACAGTGTCACAGGCTTTTCACTTGTTCTCTAAGTCCCTTTCCTTCCTCTGTTCCCCAAAGATTTTGCTTTTGTGCTTTCTCTGAGTCTACAAAATACCCATCAGTTTTATCCTACAAATGACTCAATAGTCACATTTTAATTTTTTAAGCAAAGTGATTAATGTTAGCATTAACAATGGTGGTTATTTGTGGGGTGTGGCTAAAATGGGATTAGGAAGATGGAAGAGAGGGGTGAAGACTTGGAAGCTGGGGACAGAGACAGGAGAGGATGTCTCACCGTATATCTTTTAATGCTTTCTGGTATCTGAAGCACATAACTGTAGCCCCTTGACAAAAACACAAGTAAGTGCCTAACAACAACAACAAAAAACCAAATACCTATCCCCCAGCAACAATAACACATCTAGAAAGAATAAAATTTACTCTTTAATACATACGGGGATTGTTAGTGTTAAGTTATAACAACCAGAAGTTGCTAGTGAATAAAGGTAAATTAGGTAAGATATTTCAACTGTGAACTTTTCCTGTAAAATATGCGGCCTACACAACATTTTAAATATTTCTAATGGCTGGGTGCAGTGACTCATGCCTGTAATTCCAGCACTTTGGGAGGCTGAGGCAGGCAGATCGCTTGAGTTTAGGAGTTCAAGACTAGCCTGGGTAACATGGTGAAACCCCGTATTTACTAAAATACCAAAATTAGCTGGGTATGGTGGTGTACACCTGTAATCCCAGTTACTCAAGAGGCTGAGGCACAAGAATTGCTTGAACCTAGGAGAGAGAGGTTGCAGTGAGCCAAGATCATGCTGCTGTACTCCAGCCTGGTCAATACAACCAGACCTTGCCAAAAAAAAAAAAAAAAGAAGAAGAAAAGAAAAGAAAAAAGAAGAAAAAAATCTGCTTTAAAATATTTACTTATTTGACATGTTTATGCCATTAGCCATCTTTCCAAGTCTCAAATGCCTCAGGCCATATTACTGTGACTCTACATTTGTGGGAAGGATATCAGTCTATTTCTTCACAGCCTGAGCTAAGGTAAAATATTGCATGGTATCAGTCAAGTTGATTTCACATATGATAATTTACAAAGAAAGCCAACATTTCTCAAGTTTTTTCTATTAAAAGAAAAGCTCTCTTTCAATCCTTTGTAAAAGTAAAGAAGAGAGGAGTTTCACCCACTTTCTTATTACATGCAGTTTTTCTAGTAAAGAAAACATCCTAAATACTTTTGCCATTCCTGGGTTCTAAGAAGAGTAGTAAATTAAAAACATTGAATGATTGTGGCTGCTCTAATATCTCACATCCCTAGAAAGCTTTCCATAGGCAATTTCAAATATATTGCATTTAGAGTACTACAGTGCTATCCTTATTATATATACATCAACAAAGGCTGAAGAGGCTAAGGAAGTTATCCAACATTACAGAATTAGTGGGGAAGTATGTTCTCAGAGAAATCCTGATTCAGACACTTTGTTGATGACATCTGACTATAGGGTGTAAAGAATGAACTATGACAATGTGGAAATGTATATACCTACACAGGGTTAATCCATGATCTTATGATTTGAGAGGTTTTATGCTACAGACGGTATGCTTGGGTCCCCCCAAATCTATATGTTTAACCCTGAATTCAGTGGTATTTGGACATGAAGCTTTTGGGAGATTATTAGGTAATGAGGGTAGAGCCCTCATGAATGGGAATAGTGCCCTTATAAAAGCAGCCCCAAAGAGCTGCCTCACCCTTCGCCATATGAGGATATAGCAAGAAGAAGGCCATCGCAAACCAAAAAGTAGGCCTTTAATATCTACCAAATCTGCCAGAGCCTTGATCTTGGATTTCACAGCCCCCAGAACTGTGAGAAATAAATTTCAGTTGTTTATAAGCTACTCATTCTAAGCTATTATATGACAGCAGTCTAAATGGACCAAACAGCTTTTCTACTTAAATATACATCTTCCCAGAGCTTGCAATCAAGCTGAGCCTTGTGGCTGTAATGCCTTCTCCTCAGCCATTGTTTTCCAGTAAGCACCATGGGAATACTGCAGAAAGAATATGAGTTTTCCAGGAATGTAAGAAAATGTTGGAAAGTGGAGACACTATATTGCATTAAATATATTTTTAAAATCACAGAATTGAGTTGATGAACATTTAATGTCTAGAAAATGTACACTGTAGTATCTTGTCAAGTGTAATTCAACTCATATGATTATGCATAAATGGGCACATTTTAAATATGCTTCATGTCATTAAGTACTTCAGAGAGTATCAGAGCCTCTGAGGGATGTAAAAGAACCCCAACTCTTACCCTGGCCTGCCTGGAGATAACTCTTTATTTGTCAAATGCCAGCTCAAGTTCACTTCCTCTGAGAGGCTGTTTGCTATTCTGCATTCCTGTTTCCTCTAGGCTAAAAAGTTAAGCATGTATTTCTCTGTGTTGTGGTGATAATTTATTCTTATAATGATTCAGTCATTTATTGTAGTTTTTGCTCATTTGCTTGTTTTGGGGTGTGCTCTAAAATACTGCCTGGATTTTAATCTAGAGCAGGAACCAGGTATTACTCATCTCTTTATTCACAGTAGTAAAAACAGTACAGGTAAGATAGTAGGTGCCCCACAGTCATTTAAGGGATTAAATTTTCTTTCTGTTCAGATGCCAGAGCACCTGAAATTATACCTATATAATTATACTTTTTTAGAGTTTACCTATGCTTATCATAAAATGTACATAATCTCGAGAATTATATTGGAGCATTTTTTCCTGGATCTTTTGCCAAGCTTACTATTTTACCTAGGAGTGCATAGACACAGAATATTATAATCATATTTGATCATTTAACTTTTACTCAAAGGATGATGGCTAACCTGAAACTTCCTCTCTCCTCCATTTACTTTTTCTATTTCTTCTCTTGATTATAATAAAATATTTTCTCTTCATTCCTTCCAATTTTGACCTATCATAAAGGTTTTTTACCAAGAATCAGTTTTCTTAAGGGTTATCTCAAAACTTTAGACAATTCAAGACTTTCTTTTAAATAAACCTTTTCATAATTTACTCATAATTCTAAGATATTCATTTTCTCCTTTAGTGAATAAGAAAAAAAAATGAGACCAAGAATGGTTATCCTCATATTTAATATTTTACATTTACTGATTCTTGATTAATTACAATGTACGCTACAGATGTCCAGCATAAACTAGATCATTTAATGTATAATTGCTCCTTTTAGATGAACTCAAGATCTATTGCTATTATTTTCCATGGGCTGCAGCAAATATGTGCCTGAACAGAATTAAGTTCCCATCTCCTCATGTCACGGGACATTGTCTCACGGAACATGAGAAAGAAATAGAAACTATCTTGAGAAGAAACTAACTTGAGGAAAGTGTGTTACACAAAACTGTCCTACAAAACTTATCATAGCCAAAGTGGTACTTTTATGAATGCTTTGAGGTTCCTGAAAGGAGGAAAACCGCGGGTATCACTCTTAGATCATGTAAAAAACAAATCACATTTTGCAGAAACTAATTATTCACATGATAGTATGTAATATTGTCACTAGAGGAGTAGGTTTTCAAAAAATACAAATGGACTTGGCAACAAAGTATTACTCTTATGCTTCATATTTTTTAAATTGACAAGAAAAACCTAAGAAAAAAGTTTAAGAGTGTTGAAGAAAGAGTCAAATAAAGTCTATTGCATATATTTTTGCTTCATTTCGAAGTTTATTTGTCATATTGACATAGAGCTAACAGATGTGTTAGTTTTTCCATAAGGATAACCATTATTTATGACATCAGTGTGTGTGTCAGGGCTGAATTTTTGGAGACAGCAGTAATCTTTTTACAATTTGATTGGTTTAATGTCATAACAGCATTAGAATTCCAACACAGACTTTTGAAAAAACAGTATCACCTATATCTGCAAAGTATTTAATTGAATCGTGCACCTAACACCTGAATTTACTGGTCGATTTTTATCTCTTGTCTCCTTCTTGAAGGAGTTTTTCAAATGGGAATAACAAACTGCTAATGTGCTTTTGAGCCAAAAAGGTTACGTGTCAGAGCTGCCTTCCAAAGGCCCACTTTCATAGAGCTAGTTTATTGAGGTCTAAGGTAAGTTTCAGAATAGGAGGATGAATGTGGAGCCCGCTGAATAGTAGGTTTGATACGGCAGAGTTGTAGGCTACAAGTCAGAAGTCAGACTTAAGTGTTCAGTTCCATAACTACACTTAGTGATTGGCTTTAGGTAAGCAAGTCATAAATCATATAAAATTGGGGTGAACATCCCTCATTCAAAGAATGGCTTTGAGAATTTGATGAGGTGATATATAAGAAAGTACTTGAAAAGTGCAAAAGATGAAACAAATGTTAAACTCTATTTAGATTTTCTCCTGATCTGCTACCTTAAAGTATCAAGCTTGACCTAAGGTTGAACTATTCTGGTAAACCACAAAACTGTACCAAGAAGCACTTCTTTGAATTTAACTGCAAACACATTACAAGTTGAGTATTCCTGATCAGAAATCCACAATTGGAAATGCTCCCAAATCTGAAACATTTTTAGTGTTGACAGGATGCTCAACCCTAATTGGATTTTCAGATTACAGATGCTCAACTGGTATGTATAAATCAAATATTCTCGAATCAGAAAAAAACCTGAAATCTGAAAGATTTCTGGTACCCAGCATTTCCAATAAGTCATATTCAACCTGTATGTACTCTCTTTGGGTGATTTAATTCATCTCTGTTAATGCAAATCATGACTTCATAAATAAATAGCATCAAAACTTAGATGGGAGAATAAGTTCTGGTGTTCTATTACATAGTATGGTGACCATAGCTAAGAACAATGTACTGTTACGTTTCAAGATAGGTAGAAAAGAGGATCTTAAAAGTATCACCACAAAGAAATGATAAAGGTTTGAAATGGCAGACATCCTAACTACCCTGATTTGATCACTATACATTGTACATATGTATTGAAACATCACCCTGTACACTATAAACATGAACAATTATCATGTATCAATTACAAACAAAATAAATGGCATCATAGCTGTCATTTATTGAAACACTGTGCATATCTAATTTAATCACCCACTAAAAGCTCTATGAAGTAGCTCATATTATTTGTACTTTAAAAATGAAATGAAAAGAACTTGTTTAAGAAAACCAGAATGTAGGCCAGGTGTAGTGGCTCACTCCTGTAATCCCAGCACTTTGGGAGGTCAAGGCAGGCAGGTCACCCAAAGTCAGGAGTTCAAGACCAGCCTGGCCAAAATGGCGAAACTCCATCTTTAGTGAAAATACAAAAATTAGCCTGGCGTGGTGGTTCATCCCTGTAATTCCAGCTACTCGGGAGGCTGAGGAAGGAGAATTGCTTGAACCTAGAAGGCAGAGATTGCAGTGAGCTGAGATTGAACCACTACACTCCAGCCTGGGTGACAGAGCAAGACTTTGTCTTAAAAAAAAAAAAGAAAGAAAGAAAGAAAAAGAAGAAAGAAAGAAAACCAGAATGTAAATCCAAATCTTCCTGTTCTCACCTTAACATTGGTCTGAACTGCAGATCCATGTTACCTGCAGCATATTAGAATCTTCACTGGCATATCTAGTTTACTCAAATTTAACATGTTTAAATCTGAATTCATTATTTTCCTTCCAAGATGAGATTCTGCCTTAAATTCATAATTGAATTAATTATAACAATATCTACTTAGACTTGCAAGCCAGAACCTACAGTCATTTTACATTCTCTTTCTCTAAACCACTATTGCCAAGTAGTAAAACAAAAAGGCCAATTCTACTATAAAAGTAAGTTTCAAAATCTTCTATCCACACAGCCACACTTTTAGTCCAAATTCAAATAATTGTTGGTTGATATGACAGCCTTTACGCTGCTCTCCTTTCTACCAGTTATTCTCTATCCAAAACCCTTTATCATGTTGTAACTGGCGTTGTTTTCCTAAAATAATAACTTTGTAAAATATGTGTAGTCACACCATTTCCTTGCGAAAAGAAACTTCATGGGTCTCCTGGTAAATATAGTCTAGAATCCAAACTCCTTGTCAAGACACAGCATCCTTTATTAACGTGCCTTGACCTATGTTTCTGGTTTCATTTTCAGCATAGTTTGTATCCAATCCTCAGACACATGAAATTTGTCTAGAAAGTGTTTGTTCCAGCTTCTATTTCAGTGGGCTTCCCCAATATTTTTTGCCTTTAAAACTCTCTTTCATTCTTCAGACTTAGCTTTTCCTAGCTCCTTCATTAAGTCTTTCTTTAGTAATCTGTCTGCCACCTGTCTGTTACCTGATAAATTGACATCTCCTGGAAGGTAAGGCTCAGGATTTAGTCCCCCATGCCTGAAAACTACAGTATTATCATATATAGAAGTGGCTAATAATTTTTTTGTGAAATAAATGATTGAATTAATAGTCTACATCTGAATACACTGGAAATTCAAAAGGTTATCAAAACCGTAATTTATTTTAATAAGGTCTGGACATGTTTATACTCAGTAATATTGTATAGACATAGAAAATGTTAACCTTAAATAATGAGATTCAGAAAATATGATTAAGTATAGAGTATATTCTAGCTCAAAGCTTGAGGATAGCCACCTGGTAACACAAATTCTGGTTTCCCTGAATATATAGTCCAATGAACAGCAGTTACAAGTAGATTTTTAAAGAAAAAAGAAGAAGCCATTCCTAAGTTGTTTACCAAGAATTTACCTTAAAATAATATGAGCTCTTGATTGGCTATAGATTGTTTTTCCATCACAAATTCTAGGAACACGAAGGTAATGGAGGAGGCAGCTAGTCAGGAACAAAATGTCCTTTAACAATTGCCCTTGGCCTGAGTGTGGTAGATGAGGAGTGGAGCATGACTGAAATCTTGAGTCATGCCCCATGAAGGAAAGGGAGCCTGAATTGAGATCTTTGTTGCCTTTGGCCAGACCACCAGGTGGCCCATTACTCAAGATAACCATCACAACCAGAAAAGCCACCTGCAGCCCCTTACCCCTCGTCCGCTTTGCCTAGCAGAGCCTGCATACGGTATCCCTGTTGGTGTTGACAGAAAAAGAAGTCCTGATCCAGACTCCAAGATAGGATGCTTAGATCTTGTGTAGAAAGGAATGCAAGGCAAGTTACAGAGTGCAGTGAAAAGAGAGAGTTTATTGAAAGTGGCTCAGTTACAGAGTAGGGTGTTCTCAGAAAGCAAGAGAAGGAATGCAGCATATTTGTTTTAAGTTTTTCTTATATAGGGGTCTTATCTATGTAAAAGCTAAGCTAAATTATGTCTGCATGTGGGTGAGCTGACGGAATGACGGAATTTATTACTTTGGTTGATTTCAAGAGAGTTATCCTTGGCATTTTAGTGCATAAGCACAAAGCATTATCATTTTAAAGTGCATATTGTTATATAATATCAGGACATCTGGGTATTTTGTTGTCCCAGGTGTTTGTCCTTGCAGGCATTATTAAGCTGCTTCCTCAGCCTTAAACACCATATGACTGTGGGTCATGACTGGCAGGGAATGTGCCTTGCTAGTTTTAAGATGAAGTTGATTTTTAAAAAGGTGTTACTTGTCTGGGAGCAGTGGCTCACACCTGTAATCCCAGCAGTTTGGGAGGCTGAGGCAGGCAGATCACCTGAGGTCAGGAATTCGACATCAGCCTGGCTAACACAGTGAAACCCCATCTCTACTAAAAATACAAAAAAATTAGCCAGGTGTGGTGGTACTTGTAGTCCCAGCTACTCGACAGGCTGAGGCAGGAGAAATGCTTGAACCCAGGAGGTGGAGGTTGCAGTGAACCAAGATCGCGCCCCTGCACTCCAGCCTGGGCGACAGAGTGAGACTTCGTCTCAAAAAAAAAAAAAAAAAAAAAAAGACTAGGCTGCCCTTCCTGTTTTCCCTCCCTTTCTGTGAGTTACATAATCTCCTTCTGATAAATTCCTTTTCTGCCTTAGTTATCCCACTTTTGGCTTCTAATGTTGCAACCAACAATCCTGGTTGGCATTCTATTGGGATTCTAGTGGTCTGCTGCTTGCAGCAGTTAATTAGCTATTATTGTTCGACTTTTGGATGATGTGCCCTGAAATAAGACTTCGTGGACTTGATTAGAACAATTTCACAGCATTGAAAAATTCAGGAAAGAGTTAACTGATTATATCACTTACAGTAAGAAACCAAAAATTCCAGTTTAGATTTTCCAGTTCAAAGCAAATTTTAAAATTCAGAACAATTGTGAAATGTGGCAGAAAACCCTTCTGCCTGTATCCAGCAACCTGGCACTGCAGAACACCAGATTCAGACATGTATTAATTTTAACAAATAGTACAGGAACAACTGGATATCCACACACAAAAGAATGAAATTTGACCTCCAGGCCAGGCATGGTGGCTTATGCCTGTAATCCCAGCATTCTGGGAGGCCAAGGTGGGCGGATCACCTAAGGTCAGGAGTTTGAGACCAGCCTGGCCAACATGGTGAAACCCTGTCTCTACTAAAATATAAAAAAAAAAAAATCAGCTGGGCATGGTGGCACATGCCTGCAGTCCCAGCTTCTTGGGAGGCTGAGGCACAAGAGTCTCTTCAACCTGGGAGGCAGAGGTTGCAGTGAGCCGAGGTTCATGCCCCTGCACTCAAGCCTAGGTGACAGAATGAGACTCCGTCTATCCTACCTTACACTATACATGAAAATTAGCTCAAAATGGATAACAGACCTAAATGTAAGAACTAAAACTGTAAAACTCCTAGAAGAGGCTGGGCACAGTGGCCCATGCCTGTAATCCCAGCACTTTGGGAGGCCAAGGTGGGCAGATCACAAGGTCAGGAGATCAAGACCATCCTGGATAACACGATGAAACCCCATATCTACTAAAAATACAAAAATTAGCTGGGTATGGTGACACACGCCTGGAGTCCCAGCTCCTCGGGAGGCTGAGGCAGGAGAATCGCTTGAAGCCAGGAAGTGGAGCTTGCAGTGAGCTGAGATCAAGTCACTGCACTTCAGCCTGTGTAACAGAGCAAGACTCTGTCTAAAAAAAAAAAAAAAAAAAAAAAGTAAGTGTGGGACAGAAGGGTGCAAAATAAAAAAGAAAAACGAGGCCAGGTGTAATGGCTCATGCCTATAATCCCAGCAATTTGGGAGGCCAAGGCAGGTGGATCACCTGAGGTCAGGAGTTTGAGACCAGGCTGGCCAACATGGTGAAACGCCATCTCTACTAAAAATACAAAAAATTAGCCGGCTGCGGTGGCACGTGCCTGTAATCCCAGCTACTTGGGAGGCAGACGCAGAAGAATTGCTTGAACCTGGGAGGCAGAGGTTGCTGTGAGCTGAGATCCTGCCATTGCACTCCAGCCTGGGCAACAGAGAGAGACTCTGTCTCAAAAAGAAAAAAAGAAAAAAGAAAAGAAAAAGTAAATAGTTGGGGATATCTCAAAAGTAAAATCATATATCTGAGAAGGGACTTGTTCAGAATATGTAAAGTACTTTTAGAACTCAATAATAAAAAGACATATAGCTCAATTAAAAATTGGGCAAAGGCTTTGGGAAGCCATGGTGGGAGGGTTGCTTGAGTCCAAGAGTTTGAGACCAGCCTGGGCAACATAGCAAGGCCTCATCTCTATGAAAAATTTAAAAATTAGGCACACATGGTGACATGTGCTTGTAGTCTTAGCTTGTTGGGAAGCAGAGACAGGAGGATCCCTTGAGCCCAGGAGTTCAAAGCTACAATGGTCTATGATCATGCTGCTATACTGCAGCCTGGGTGACACAGTGAGACCCTATCTCTTAAAAAACAAACAAACAAAGAATTTGAAGGGACATTTGTACAAAGAAAATATGCCAATGGCCAATAAGCACATTAAAAGGTGTTCAACATCGTTCATCATTGGTTATTAGAGAAATGCAAATTAAAATCACAAGGAGATGCCACTTCACACCACTGACTTCCGTGGAAGGAAGAGGGTATAGGACATTGAGTTCAACCAATGATTGATAGCCAGCCAATGGCCAATGATTCAATCATTCATGCTTACATAATGAAGCCCCAATAAAAACTCTGGACAAGCCAGGTGCAGTTGCTCATGCCTGTAAGTCCAACACTTTGGGAGGCTGAGGTGGGTGGATAACGAGATTAGGAGATCAAGATCATCCTGGCCAACATGGTAAAACCCCATCTCTACTAAAATACAAAAAAAAAAAAAAATTAGCCAGACATGGTGGCACGCGCCTGTAGTCCCAGCTACTCAGGAAGCTGAGGCAGGAAAATCGCTTGAACCCAGGAGGCAGAGGTTGCAGTGAGCCAAAATCATACTACTGCACTCCAGCCTGGTGACAGAGTGAGATTCGGTCTCAAAAAAAAAAAAAAAAACCTCTGGACCATAAGGCTTGGTGGAGTTTCCTGGTTGGTAAACACATCAATGTGTCACGAGGCTGATGTGCCCTGATTTCACAGGGAGAAGGCACTTCTCAAAGCTCTGCACTTGAAACTCTCCCAGACCTTACCCTGTCTCCTCATTTGGCTGGTCCTGACTTGTATCCTTTATAATAAAACTGTTTTTAAGTATATCACTTTCCTGAGTTCTGTGAGTCATTCTAGTGAATTATCAAACATGAGTGGGTATGGGAACCCCCAAATTTGTAGCCAGTTGGTCAGAAATGTGGGTGGCCTAGGGATGCCTAATGTGTGGCTGGCATCTGAAATGAGGGCAGTCTTACTGGAGACCATGGCCTATAATTTGTGGGTTCTGTGCTAACTTCAAGTGGCTAGTGCCAGAATTTTACTGTAGTACACCAGTGGTGTAAGAATATTACCTTCTATGGCAAAAGATGTAATTAAGTTAAGGATCTTGAGATGGAGAGTTTATCCTGAATTATCCAAGTGGGTCCTAAATGCAATCACAGTATCCTTATAAGAGGGAGGCAGAGGGAGATTTGATACAGACAGAGGAGGAAGAGGCAATGTGACCACAGAGGCATTGAGGAAGAAGCAATGTGACTACCATCTCTGGCTGAACAACTAAGTTGTGTGGAACTCAACTCTGGTTCCTTGCCAATCAGGATACAGTAACAGCTCTAGTGTCTGAATAGCCATTGCCATCATCATTCCCCACCCCCACCCACAGGTGCTCATCCATTGCTCCCTGCCAAAACCACTCCTTCAGTGCCCTGACGCCGTTCATCTCTGTCCTTGCCTCTACGTCTTCCTTTTGCATCTACTGGTGGCTTCTCTCTCTATTCTCCTAAATTCCTCTTGATCTCTTCTTTCGTCTGATGCAACTACCTCATGGCATCTGCTTACTACCTTTTCTTTTTGTGTCTCTACTGCTATTTCATTCACAGTCATGTACCTTAAAAAAAGATATGTTTAGTTTGGTCAAGCACTTTCTTTTGTTTTGTTTTTTTGAGATGAGGTCTCACTCTGTCACCCAGGCTAGAGTGCAGTCGTACAATCACGACTCACTGCAACCTGGGCTCTAGCTCCTGGGCTCATGGTGGAGCCACGTTGCCCGGGCTGGTCTTGAACTCCTGGACCCAAGCAACCCACCCACCTCGGCCTCCCAAAGTGCTGGGATTCGGGATTCCAGGTGTGAGCCACCACACCCAGCCTCTCAAGCACTTTCGGATATGGTGTCCTTGTTGGTCAGAGCACTCATTCTAGACCACCTTATAGTGTTTAGGTTCCATTTAATGAATTCAAAAGAGTTGTCTAATAGTTACTTACTTGAAAATGTTGATGTTTATAATATGCTGGAACTTCTATTCTTTGTAATATTTAATCTTAAAGTTGAAATATTTAAATGTCAACGTAAAAATGTGCAAGGGGTACATAATTTTTCAAAATGGTTTAGAGGATATGCAAGTAAAACAGTTGGCTCTTTGCCCAACCTCTTTCTTTGTTAGAGTGAAAAATGGGGAGCAAGCCAGGCGCAGTCACTCACACCTGTAATCCCAGTATTTTGGGAGGCCAAGGCAGGCTGATCACCTGAGGTGAGGAGTTCAAGACCAGCCTGGCCAACATGGAGAAACCCCATGTCTACCAAAAATATAAAAATTAGCCAGGCATAGTGGCATGTGCCTGTAATCCCAGCTATTTGGGAAGCTGAGGCACGAGACTCGCCTGAACCCATGAGGCGGAGGTTGCAGTGACTCAAGATCATGCCATTGCACTCCAGCCTGGGTGACAGAGTGAATGAGACTCCATCTCCCTCCAAAAAAGGAAAGGAAAACTAACTGAATACAAGCACCAGCACTGGGGGAAACATTCTGACTTTATTCATAAGAGTTATGCAAAGCATTTGAAAAACAGTATCTTGGTTAATTCTGACAATCAACCCGTGACGCAGGTTCATTTCACAGGGGAGCAAACTGAGGCTCAGAGAGGTTGTGACTAGATGAGAGCTACGCAGTGTCAGCCATAACAGAGCTGAGATTTGAACCTGCATCTGCCTGATCCCGTGTCTGTGTTTCAACTGTATCATTCTCCTATTTGGCAGAGAGAATAGAGGCCTCCCTGCCTCTCATCTCTAGGACTGGCAGTGGCAGCACCAGTGGCAGCCAGCAGCAGTGGCAGTCAGATCCACACCAGCTGAGAGGACGCTGAGCAACAGCTCCGGGATGATGGCAAGAAGGTCCAAGGCACTGTGATACCTGTTGTCAACATTCAGATTCTGTAACCTGTATTGGAGGAAGATGGAGTGACCTCTGGTGGCCTAAGAAAAGCCACCATGCCCATAGCATGTCGAGAGCTAAGAAGGGAGGTCTCTGCTGTCTTGTCCTTTCTTAGTGGGTACAATTGTGGTTTGTCGGGAAAAGGTGGCGGGCAGGGGGAACAGTTGCTACTAACTCATTATCTGCCTTTGCTCTGTGATCTTTCGACACTCATGGCATTCAGCTACACCTCTCTTCTTCTCTTCTTCTCCCTTTAATCTGTCATCCTCTGCCAACTTTCTGTTCACTCCCCCTCAAAAGTAACACAGTATACTGGCTAAGTTCATGGATTCCAAACTATGACTTTTTGAATCCTGGCCCCATTCCTTACTACTGTATAGTCTTGGATGAATTACATAAGCTCCCCATTCCTTAGTTTCCTCTTTTAAGTCCTACCATGCAAATATGCATAACTCTGATCTGATCCATTCTTTTTTTTTTTTTTTTTTTTGAGACCAAGTCTTGCTCTGTCACCCAGGCTAGAGTGCAGTGGCATGATCTCAGCTCACTGCAACGTCCACTTCCCAGGTTCAAGTGATTTTCCTGCCTCAGCCTCCTTAGTAGCTGAGATTACAGGCACCCACCACCACTCCTGGCTAGTTTTTGTATTTTTAGTAGAGGTGGGGCTTCACCATCTTGGCCAGGCTGGTCTCGAACTCCTGACATTGTGATCCACCTGCCTCGGCTTCCCAAAGTGCTGGGATTACAGGTGTGAGCCGCTGCACCCAGCCAGACCCATTCTTTTAAATAGCTGCATTAAATGTACCATAATTCATGAAATCACTACTTCAATAATGAATATTCTCTAATCTCAGTATTTAGCTACTGCGAACAATAGCTAATAAACATGCTTATAGATATATTCCAGTGCTTCTCTTTTATAGGATACCTGCCCTGAAGTGAGATTTGTAGATGAAAGGATATATTTTTATTTTTGATAGCTGATGCTGGAATGTACTCCCAAAAGGCTGTAACAGTTTACAGCAATATATAATAAGATCTCTTTTTCAGCAATTCCACCAGCAATAAATGTTATCCAAACTTTTAAACTTTCACAGGCTGATAAGTAAAAGCGATGTTTCATTGTTACTTTAACTTGCATTTAGTCCCCTTCTTGTCAGTTTGTAGGAATTCCTTCTGTGATAAATGTTAACACTCTGTTCTCTCTATGCTTTTGCTTGTTTGTTTGAGACAGACGGAGTCTCCATCACCAGGCTAGAGTGCAGTGGTGTGATCTTGGCTCACTGCAACCTCTGCCTCCTGGGTTCAAGCTATTCTAGTGCCTCAGCCTCCCCAGTAGCTGGGATTACAGGCATGCGCCACCACACCTAGCTAATTTTTGTATTTTTAGTAGAGACGGTGTTTCACCATGTTAGCCAGGATGGTCTCAATCTCCTGACCTGTGATCCACCCGGCCTCCCAATATGTTGGGATTACAGGTGTGAGCCACCATGCTTGGCCTCTATTGCATTTTTACCTCAGATATGTTGTTTGTTTACAAACTTATTTAAAAGGTTTTATTTCATCAAATACAGTTGGTGCTTAAACAACGCAAACATTAGGGGTGTCAATCCCCGAGCAGTTGAAAATCCACATATAACTTCTTTTTTTTTTTGAGACAGAGTCTTGCTCTGTCACCAAGCACCAGGTCAGAGTGCAGTGGCGCCATCTCAGCTCACTGCAACCTCCGCCTCCCGAGTTCAAGCAATTCTCCTGCCTCAGCCTCCCAAGTAGCTGGGACTACAGGCACGCGCCACCATGCCCAGCTAAATTTTGTATTTTTAGTAGAGACAGGGTTTCACCATGTTGGCCAGGATGGTCTCAATCTCTTGACCTCGTGATCCGCCCACCTC
>CAUYLG010054048.1:0-100744 GCA_963573385.1 Cacajao melanocephalus | reverse complement strand
AATCTCCAAGAGTCACATGAATGGCCACAGGGCCTAAGCAGTGCTCAGTAAACAGAGTCATAAAACTAGCCCAGAACAGGATTTAAGATAAAACACAATGTCTAGTAAGACCACACAGCCATCACCAAGCCATTGTGTCAGCGTCAGGGAGTCTAAAATAACTTCAACAGAATCATCCATTTTCAGTTCCTGCTTCCTCATAGCTCGACTGCCTCCAGAAAGAAGGGGGAAATGTGTCTGGGCTCAAGCTCACATTATGGCAGAGGCACGGTCAAAAGGCCTCTACACTGGAGCGATCCCCACAACGTTCCCCCTTTTACAATTTTTAATTGCTTAATTTGAGTTGATTGAAACATGTACTATCTCTCTTCATCCCCACCAGAATTGATCCAGGTTTTTTGAGCCTAAAGGCTTAATTTGGGGATGGGGGTGTTATTTAAGAAACAAACATCTTTAACTTGTGGCCATAATGCAAATAA
Organism: Cacajao melanocephalus; assembly: GCA_963573385.1. NCBI lineage: Eukaryota > Metazoa > Chordata > Mammalia > Primates > Pitheciidae > Cacajao > Cacajao melanocephalus. Next base: position 100,265 of record CAUYLG010054048.1, on the reverse strand, counting down.
AAATAAATAAAAAGAAAAAAGAAACTAACATCAAATTTAAAATTTAAAATGAGGCTGGTGTGGTGGCTCATGCCTATAATTCCAGCACTTTGGGAGGTCGAGGCAGGTGCACCACTTGAGCTCAGGAGTTCAAGACCAGCCTGGGCAACATAGTGAAACCCGTTCTGTACCAAAAAAATACAGAATTTATCTGGGCATGGTGGCAGATGCCTGTAGTCCCAACTACCTGAGAGGCTGAGGTGGGAGGATTACTTGAGCCCAGGAGGTCAAGGCTGCAATGAGATGAGATTGTGCCACTCTAGCCTAGGCAACAGAGTGAGGCCTTGTCAAAAGAGAGAGAGAGAGAGAGAGACAGAGAGAGAGAGAAAACCTTCAGAGACCCTGAAGGGTAAGCTATATTAACCTCATGGTAAATTGGCCTCTGCTCACCCCTCCCACACCTATAGGAACTAATATCTTCATTTCCAGATTTTCTCTGAAAAAAACTGCAACTGCCTCACATGTTTTTTCTTGATTCACTACTTTGGAACTCACTTACTGAAACTCTGATGAAAGAACTGGGCCAACAAAAATGGACTTCCAGTCTTCCTTCCCAGCCCTGGCCAATTCAGAGCATCTACTACAGAGGAGTCTTAAGGGTTTGTATGCTTAGAGCTGAGAGATCAAATAGCTGTAATTAGAGGAAATGTCATATGGAGACAGGCCACAAGGAACACTCAAGCCCCTGTAAACCAAAAATGAAATATTCTAAGCCCCAACATAGTCCACAGATTAAACCTCCCACCTCAGCCTCCCAAATAGCTGGGATTACAGGCACATGCAATCATGCCTGGCAAATTTTTGTATTTTTGGTAGAGACAGGGTTTTACCCTGTTGGCCAGGCTGGTCTCAAACTCCTGACCTCAAGTGATCTGCCCGCCCTGGCCTCCCAAAGTGCTAGGATTACAAGCGTGAGCCACTGTGACAGGCCTCTAACACTTATTTCTGAAGTTTTTTCTTCTCTGCTTCTCTGAAGCCCCTTCTTCCCTTAAGGTACCTTCACCCTGGTTGGGCCCAACAGTTCTTTCATCAGTTTTTTTCTTTGTTTCTTTAGCCTACATTTGCTCTTCCACCTGGGTTATAAAAATGTAAAGCACATCCTACTTCCATGCTGGGTCTTATTATTAACAAGAACTTTCCTGAATCTCTCAAGATGTAGTGAAAGCATGCACACATAAACTATATTGAACTAAACTGTATTTCCTAAAAATAAATAAATGTGTTGGCTTGGAGCAGTGGCTCAGGCCTGTAATCCTAGTGCTTTGGGAGACCGAGGCGGGAGCATGGCTTGAGCTCAGGAGTTGGAGACCAACCTGGGTAACGTAGTGAGCCCCTGTCTTTTAAAAAAATACAAAAATGAGCCGGGCATGGTGGCACAAGCTTATTCTTCCAGCTACTTGGGAGGCCAAGGTGGGCAGATCACCTGAGGTCAGGAGTTTGAGACCAGCCTGACCAACATCGTGAAACCCCTTTTCTACTAAAAATAGAAAATTAGCCTGGCATGGTGGCTCATGCCTGTAATCCCCCTCAGGAGGCTGAGGCAGGAGAATCACTTGAACCTGAGAGGTTGAGGTTGCAGTAAGCCAAGATCATGCCATTGCACTCCAGCCTGGGCGACAAGAATGAAACTCCATCTCAAAAAACAAAACAAAAACAAACAACAACAAATTCCCTATGTAAAGGATAAAGTTTTAATAAAACCAATAAAGTAGCTACCACTTACTGAGTACCTACAATGAATGTTTAGATTAGAACTCTTCTTCATGGGGGCAAGGAGCCATTTGCCCCCAGTAACCACAACAGCACCAAGCAGAATATGTGCTCAAAATGTATCAGAACATGTAATAAACTGATGCCAGGCACAATGCAAAAAGCTTTACATGCATTCCTAATTTAATCTCAACTCCTTCCTCATCGCTTACCACACATACACACAGCTTGGTGAAAGCAGTAGCCTTAGCCCCATTTTACAGATTATGAAACTGGATACTATGAGGGTTGAATGGCTGGGCCTGGTGATGCACACCTGTAATCCTAGCACTTTGGGAGGCCAAAGCAGGGGAATCGCTTGAGCTCAGGAGTTCAAGACCAGCCTGGCTGACATAGCGAAACTGTGATTGCACCACTGCTCTCCAGCCTGGGTGACAGAGTAAGACCCTGTCTCCAAAATAAAAATGTTTTAAAAAGAGGGTTGAGTAATTTATATTTATCCACGGACACCTGGTTAGTAAGTAAATTATTTCTCTGACTCCAGAATCTCTCTTGACCAGGCTTCTATGAATAGAACAAAGTTGGAATGGCACTGATCAGAATATTCCATCACCAAGGTAGCATCCCAGTGGGCTATTTCACGCCAGTGGACTTGAAACACACTTTGGGTTGCTGTATGTTAAAGGTAATTTATAACAATATGCCTGTAGAAATAGTAATATATTTTATCATACAGTCCTCGTTACTATGATAGTTATGATCTATAAAGATACCAAAAACCTTGAATTAGCAAATACTGAACCATTGCTCCTTGAAAGAATACAGCCAGCCCCCAACTTAGAATGGTTTGACATACAATTGTTCGACTTTACGATGGCACAAAAGCAATATGCATTCAGTAGAAACCGTACTTTTCATCTTTTTCCCAGGCTAGTGCAACTAGTGCTATTAAGGGTAACAAATACATTTTAAGGAGTGGCCAAATTTGCAAATATTTAATCCATGAGTAGTGAAGGTCTACTGTATATACATGTTTAGTATTTTCAAAGCCTGGGCTAGGCACAGTTGCTCATGTCTATAATCCCAGCACTTTGAGAGGCTGAGGCAGAAGGATCACTTGAGCCCAGGAGTTCAAGACCAGCCTGGGCAACATGGCAAAACCCTGTCTCTACAGAAATTAGCTAGGCATGGTGGTGTGTGCCTGTAGTGCCAGCTATTTGGAAGGCTGATGTGGGGGATCACCTGAGCCCAGGAGGTTGAGGCTGCAGTGAACTGTGATCAAGTCACTCACTGTACTCTAGCCTGAGTGACAGAGTGAGACCTTGTCTCAAAAAAAGAAAAGAAAAAAAAGTTTCAAAGCCCTTTTCAGTCTAATGCTCTCCCAGTGGAGCAATTTTGGACAGCTCTTCAAAGCTGCTTTCAAAGTCGTGGGTTGAACATATTATCTCCATGTACGAGATTGCAAAATGGATGAATTAGCAATTGAAATTGTCCTGTTCCTATGTCACTTACAGTTTCACAGGCATGAGACTCAAAGAATCACATAGGGCCCTTTGCTCAGAGAGTCTCACAATTGGCTGAAAGTTTTACTGACATTACCTTGAAAGTTTCAATTGTTTGTTAATAAAGCGTCCAGCATTTTTATTTTCACTGGACCCTACAAATTAAGATTAGTAATTGGGGAGAAAAGAAATTTTATCAAAATGAACAAAACTTTTTTCAAAGTGCTTATTTAATACGATAAAGTTACCACTTATTAAGGGTTGGTTGTATTAACCTCTTGATATTTATTAGCTCATTTCATCCTTATGACACTGTGAGTTGGATAGTATTTTCATTTAACACATGAGGAAACTGAGGCCCAGAGAAGGTAAGTAACTTAAACAAGGTCATATAGTTAGGAGGCAGCATAGGTAAAATATTAATCAAATCTTTTTTACTTATATGCTTTTACCACTAGACTCTATTACTGTGTCTATTTTGTTTTATTTAGCTCCAGTTGTAATAAGAGTTTGAATTTTGTTATCTTCATGGTGAACTTTTAACTAAGACATCTATGTTTTATTTGCAGTTCAACTATAAAATGGGCCTTTAACAAAATATAAATTAATTCAGGCTAGGGGTGGTGGCTTACGACTGGATTCCCAGCACTTTGGGAGGCCGAGGCAGGCAGATCACTTGAGGTCAGGAGTTCAACACCAGTTTGGCCAACATGGTGAAACCTCCCCCCAATCTCTATTAAAAATACAAAAAAATTAGCCGGGCATGGTGGCGCACACCTGTAGTCCCAGCTACTCAGGAGGCTAAGGCACGAGAATTGCTTGAACCTAGGAGGCGGAGGTTGCAGTGAGCCGAGATCACGCCACTGCACTCCCGCCTGCATGACAGAGCGAGACTCCATTTCAAAACTAACAAACAAAAACAGGCAATTGACAAACTAACCTTTTTATTATTTATTTATTTATTTATTTATTTTGAGACAAAATCTCACTCTTGTTACCTAAACTGGAGTGCAGTGGTGTGATCTCAGCTCACTGCAACCTCAGCCTCCTGGATTCAAGCAATTCTTATGCCTCAGCCTCCCAAGTAGCTGGGATTGCAGGCCCATGCCACCACGCCCAGATAATTTTTGTATTTTTAGTAGAGACGGGGTTTCACCATGTTGGCCAGGTTGGTCTCAAACTCTGGACTTCAAGTGATCCGCCTGCCTCGGCTGCCCAAAGTGCTGGGATTACAGGCGTGAGCCACCTCCCCCAGCCTTAATTGTCTTTTACTGGTCTCTTCCATGATGTTGAACTCAAACTCCAGACATTATTGTAAAAGCTATGATTCTAAGCTCAGTGATTTCCCAAGGGAGACAGGAAACAAAAAGATAAAATGGGGAAGCTGCAGATGCCCGAGATGGAAAACTTAAACTGCAGTTCAGTAAAAAACATTTCGTTTCATATTCTTTATCTTTAAAAAGAAGTTTATCTTATCCTGTTAAAATTCCCAGAAACAATGCCAGGCGCAGTGATTCACGCCTGTAATCCCAGCACTTTAGGAGGATGAGCTGGGTGGATCACATGAAGTCAGGAGTTCGAGACCAGCCTGGCCAACATGGGAAAATCCCATCTCTACTAAAAATACAAAATTAGCCAGGCATGATGGCACATACCTGTAGTCCCAGCTACTTGGGAGGCTGAGGCAGGAGAATTGCTGAACCCAGGAGGCAGAGGTTGCAGTGATTGGAGATCGCCCTTGCACTCCAGCCTGGGTGACAAGAGCAAAACTCTGTCTCAGAAACAAACAAACAAAAAATTTCCAGAACGGAATGTAGGAGAGTTAGGTTCTCCCTACATACTGGATTAGAGAAAAATATCTTTTCTTGTTTCTACTAGTCCTTAAATTGGGGTGCAGACCTAAGCTCAGCTCTTAGCCTGAGGCAGAGTTCTCAAGTGAGATACACTTGGATCAGCCAGTCCACTACTGGGCATGCCAATAAATGTTCTTGTATGCTGCTGAGTTTTGCAGCATTATTCTGGCAGTAACTGCCTAAGACAATTCTTTGCCATCTTTCAGAAAATCCCAGTCTTCCATGTGGCTCTGGAAAGGAGGAAGGGAACAAAACATTTGGCACTCTCTCCTAAAGCATTTCCATTTTCTACAGGTGTAAATGCTTGTTAGGTTTATGTGTTAGGCAGAGAGCTTTGAAAAGGTACCTCTTCTTTGCTTATTTAGGAATGAAAAATTGATGGCTCTGGTAGCTTTCCTAAAAGAATGTGTGTTTGCGTGATTTTTGTCACTTCGATATGTTTCAAAGTGTTATTATAAAAATAAAGTGAAAACAATCTAAAGTCTAGCAATAAAAAAAAATAATTAATGTCAGGCTCGGTGGCTCACACCTGTAATCCCAGCACTTTGGAAACCTGAGGTGGGTAGATCACTTGAACTCAGGAGTTTCAGCCGAGGCTGGGCAACGTGGTGAAACCCTGTCTCTACCAAAAATACAAAAAAATTAGCTGGGCATGGTGGTGCATGCCTGTGGTGGTCTGAGCCACTCCGGAGACTGAGGTTTCAAGGATCACTTGAGCCAAGAGGCAGTGACCCAAGATCATGCCACTGGATTCTGTCTGGGTGACAAAATGAGACCCCATCTCAAAAGAAACAAACAAAAAAAGATGGGGCCAGGCACAGTGGCTTATGCCTGTAATCCTAGCACTTTGGGAGACCGAGGCGGGTAGATCACGAGGTCAGGAGTTCAAGACCAGCCTGGCCAAGATGGTGAACCCCCATGTCTACTAAAAATACAAAAAATTAGCCTGGCATGGTGGCAGGCGCCTGTAATCCCAGATACTTGGGAGGCTGAGGCAGAGAAATGCTTGAACCGGGAGGCAGGAGGTTGCAGTGAGCCAAGATGGCGCCACTGCACTCCAGCCTGAATGACTGAGTGAGACTCTGTCTCAAAAAAAAAAAAAGAAAGAAAGAAAGGTGGTGTCTCCCACACCAAAATAATTTAAAAGACCGAGTGCAGTGGCTCACACCGGTAATCCCAGTACTTTGGGAGGCCAAGGCAGGTGGACCACGAGGTTAAGAGATCGAGACCATCCTGGCCAACTTGGTGAAACACCATCTCTACTAAAAATACAAAAATTAGCTGGGTGTGGTAGCGCGCGCCTGTAGTCCCAGTTACTCGGGAGGCTGAGGCAGGAGAATCACTTGGGGAGGCGAAGGTTGCAGTGAGCCAAGATGGTGCCACTGCACTCCAGCCTGGTGACGGAGCGAGACTCTGCCTCAAAAAACAAAAACAAAAACAAAAGAATTTAAAATTAAAATTAAATTTTGAAAAAGAAAAAAATTATAAATCAACATGATAGACTATTACATTATCAAATATTACATTTTTGTTACTAATGACACATGTAAATACATGAAAAATTCTCACAATAACAACATTAAAGTGAAAGATCAAGACTTGTAAGTAATATACTATTTTCTCATTCATTCAAATATTTATCAACCACCTGATATTCATTAGGCAATGTGCTAGGTACTCAGCCAAATTTTATGTAAGAGCTTTATTGAGTAGTCATTGGCATACAATAAACTGTCCACGTTTAAAATGTACAGTTTGATGTTTTTGACATATGCATACACCCAGGAAACCACCACAATTAAGATAATAAACATATCCATCAGCCCCAAAAGTTTATTCATATCCCTTGTAATCCCTGCCTGTCACCCTTGCTGCCTGCCTTTCCCCATTCCTAAGCAACTATTGATTTTCACTTGTCACTGTAGGGGACTTCATATTTCCTAGCTTTTTCTTTTTTTTTTTTTTTTTCCGACACAGGGACTTGCTCTGTTGCCTAAGCTGGAGTGCAGTTTTGTGATCACAGCTCACTATAACCTCCACCTCCTGGGCTCAAGCCATCCTCCCACCTCAGCCTGCTTAATAGCTGGGATTACAGGCAGGTGCCACCACACCTAAGTTCTTGAATTTTTTTTGTAGAGACAAGGTCTCATTATGTTGCTCAGGCTGGTCTTGAACTCCTGAGCTCACGTGGTCCTCCTTCCTCAGCTTTCCAAAGTGCTGGGATTACAGACGTGTGTGACCATGGCCAGCCTAATATTTCCTAGAGTTTTATATGCATGGAATCATACACTATACATTCTGATTTGTCTGGCTTTTTTTTTTTTTTTACTCAGCATAGTTATTTTGAGATTCAGCCTTGCCATTGTGTTTATCAACAATATGTGAACACTACTCAAATATATATACTGATGAATTAGCATTTCAGGTAAATGGAATATATCTATATTATATAAATATATACATATATATAAAAATATATTTTATAACTCAGTGTCCATTGTGTACATATACCACAAATTACTTGTTTATTTTGCTGGTGATGGACATTTGTTAGAACTTTTCAGCTCATAAAAATAAAGCTGTGGGCTGGGCCTGGTGGCTCTGCTCATACCTGTCATCTCAGCACTCAGGGGAGGCCAAGGCAGGAGGATCCCTTGAGCTCCAGGAGTTCAAGACCAGCCTTAGGAACATAATGAGACCTCATCTTTACAAAAAATAAAAACAAAAATAGCCAGATGCTGTGGCCTGCACCTGTAGTCCCAGCTACTCAGGAGGTTGAGGTGGGAAAGCGGCTTGAGCCTGCGAGGTTGAGGATGCAGTGAGCCATGGTCACACCACTTCACTCTTGTCTGTCTCAAAAATACATAAATAAAACTAAAGCCATGTAAAAAAATTTTTTTAAGCTGTGATGAACATTTATGTGTTAGTTTGCATATGTACAGATACACTTCTTTATGCACGTGTGTGGAGAATTTCATTTCTCCGGGGTAAATATCTAGAAATGGATCATGTGATAGGAATATGTTTAACTTTTTAAGAAGCTGCATGATTATTTTCCAAATACATTGTACCACTTTACATTCTCACTAGGAGCATATGAGAGTTCCAGTTCCTCCATATCTTTGCTAACACATGGTTTGGTCAGTGTTTTTCATTTCAACCATTCTAGTGATATGCAGTGGTACCTCATTGTAGTATTTATTTACACTTTCCTAGTGACTGATGATGCTGAATGTATTTTTTTTTTTTTTTTTGAGACAAAATCTTGTTCTGTCACCCAGGCTGGAGTTCAGTGGCACGATCTTGGCTCACTTTAACCTCTGCTTCCCAGGTTCAAATGATTCTGTTGTCTCATCCTCTTGAGTAGTTGGGATTAAAAGCACACACCACCATGCCCAGTTATTTTGTTGTTGTTGTATTTTTAGTAGAGATGAGTTTTTGCCATGTTGGCCAGGCTGGTCTCAAACTCCTGACCTCAGGTCACCCACCTGCCTCAGCCTCCCAAAGTGCTGGGATTACAGTGTGAGCCACCATGCCCGGCCCCATTTCTTTGTCTGCTGGCTTCTGTTATTGCTTGTTGAAGAGTCAGTTGTTGGTCCAATTGTCCCTCCTTTTATTCTCTGGTTGCTTTTAAGATTTTCTTTTCTTTTTAAGTTCACTGTAATCTCAGAGTGGGCTTTAAAAAAAATCCTAACTGGTATTGTTTGAGCTTCTTGAGACTGTGGACTGTATCACTGTATCATTTATCAGTTCTGAATATTTCTCAATCTTTACAAATCTTGCTCTGTCACCCAGGCTGTAGTGCAATGGCACAATCTCGGCTCACTGCAACCTTCGACTTGCAGGCTTAAGTGATCCTCTCATCTCTGCTTTCCAAAGTGTTGGGATTATAGGTGTGAGCCACTGCACCTGGCCACCTTTTTTTTTTTTTTGAGACAGAGTCTCACACCATCACCTGAGCTGGAGTGCAATGGCATGATCTCACTGCAACTTCTGCCTTCTGGGTGCAAGAGATTCTCCTGCCTCAGCCTCCGGAGTAGCTGGGATGACAGGTACCCGCCGCCACACTCAGCTAATTTTTTGTATTTTTAGTAGAGATGGAATTTCACTAAATTGGCCAGGCTGGTCTGGTCTCGAACTCCTGGCCTCATGATCTGCCTGCCTTGGCCTCCTAAAGTGCTGAGATAATAATAATAATAAAACAGTGAGATGTGCTCTCCATGCACGGTGGCTCACACCTGTAATCCTGGCACTTTGGAAGACTGAGGTGGGCAGATCACCTCAAGCCAGGAGTTTGAGACCAGCCTGGCCAACATGACAAAACACTGTCTCTACTAAAAATACAAAAATTAGCCAGGCATGGTGGTGCACACCTGTAATTCCAGCTACTCAGGAGGCTGAGGCACAAGAATCACTTGAACCCGGAAGGCGGGGGTTGCAGTGAGCCGAGATCACACCATTGTACTTCAGCCTGGGCGACAGAGCAAAACGCTGTCTAAAAAAAATAAATAAATAAATAAAGTGAGGTAGGGTGGGAGGCATGGTGGTGGTAGTGTTATTTTATGGGAGAAAAAACAAGAAACTGGTAAACATGATTGTGAACGCTGGCTTCTGAGTCAAAAAGGCAATGGAAAGTACTTTTTCATTTGTTTGTAGGACAGCAAGAATCACTTGACAATTGGTTTGTGAGCATAATGGCATCTATAAACAAAATCACTGAGATAATTAAAAAACGTGGAGTAAGCAAACAACGTCTCCTGGAGGAGATAAACAGAAAGCGTGAATCCAACTGCTTGGTGGAACGAAGCAATCAAGTCAGCTTACTGAGAGTTCAAAAGAGGCACTTTCCGGGTGCTTATCAGTCCTCTACTCATACCACAGCCAAGGAGCCTTTCCCTGACAGCGGCAGGAGCTCCTGGGTCAAGCTGAGTCTCCTTGCTCACGCGGAGAGGAAGCACTTTCCACCAAAAAGTAAGATGTTATGATAAGATTTTTGTTTTCAGATGGAGTTCCACTCTTGTCGCCCAGGCTGGAGTGCAATGGCATGATCTCAGCTCACTGCAACCTCCTCCTCCCAGGTTCAGGCTATTCTCCTGCCTCAGGCTCCCAGGTAGCTGGGATTACAGGTGCCCACCACCACAGCCAGCAAATTTTTTTTGTATTTTTTAGTAAAGACAGGGTTTCACCTTGTTGGCCATGCTGGTCTCAAACTTCTGACCTCAGGTGATCCACCCGTCTCGGCCTCCCAAAGTGCTGGGATTACAGGCATGAGCCACCAGGCCCAGCCTATGATAGGATTCTTAATCAACTGATAGGCAGTATTTGTAGGTATTCCTAAGAATTCTTAGGAATAATCTCTGGGACTGAAAGAGGTCCCTGAGTATTGCCCTGGTGTATCGTAAAGGCAATCTGTTTGAAGGTAAAAGCGTCATTAAACTAGCCTGGTGGATTATAAGATCTATTATAGAACAGAGACTCATTTTTTTATGTATACAGAATCCCAGGCCCCAGCTTCAGGCTGTCTTATTCAGTAGGCTCTAGGGAAGTGCCTGGAAATCTGCATTCTCAGAAGACTAAGGTGATGCTGATGCCAATGGCCTGAGAACCACATTTTGAGAAGAATTGTTACAATAATTATAATAGACCACAAAAACTTCAGAGACCTACCATCTCATCAGTTTCTCTGGCCTTTGTAAACATTTCATATGCAAAATTGAGGTGCAATGGAAATCCTTTTGATGACCAAACATCACATAAAAAGCCCTAATAAGATGTGGAGGGGCTGGACATGGTGTGGCCCATGCCTGTAATCCCAGCACTTTGGGAGGCCGAGGCAGGCGGATCACCTGAGGTCAGGAGTTTGAGACCAGCCTGGCCAACATGGTGAAACTTTGTCTCTACTAAAAATACAAACATTGGCTGGGCATGGTGGCATGCACCTGTAGTCCCAGACTTACGAGGCCGAGGCAGGAGAATTGCTTGAATTCCGGAGGCAGAGGTTGCAGTGAGCTGAGATCCCTCCAGTGCACTCCAGCCTGGGCGACAGAACAAGACTCTGTCTCAAGAAAAAAAAAATTGAGGAAGTTTGGTGGGGGCAGGGGATGGCATGGTGGTGATGGTGTTATTATTTTATATGAGGAGGAAGGGCAACTGATAAATACCTTCATTGTGAATACTTGCTTCTTAGTCTAGGCAGGCAGCTGATAGCATTTTCTCATTTATTTGAAAAAAAGAGAATGGGGTGTGTAATCATATCTGATACAACCAACAAATTATTAATTTAGATCAGAAACAAAAGAATTACCACATTTGAGATTTCACTTCTTTCATGTGGCTGTAACTTTACATTTGCCCAGTGCTCTTAGGAAGTGGAGTGTGATACAGTGTGGTGTAGAAAGCTGAGATTCTCTACCATGTTTAGAGTTAATCTGTAACAGTCATGTGTTTTTTTATTCAAAAATAACTCTTGGGCTGGGCAAGGTGGCTCATGCCTATAATCACAGCATTTTGGGAGGCCGAGGTGGGTGACTCATCTGAGGTGAAAGGACAAAGTATTACATTTCACTTTAAATCAAAAGCTAGAAGTGATTAAGCTTAGTGAGGAAGGCATGGCAAAAGGCAAGATAGGCCAAAAGCCAGGCCTCTTGTGCCAATCATTTATCCAAATTATGAATGCAAAGAAAAAACTCTTGGAAACACACAAATGATAAGAAAGCAAAACAGCCTATTGCCAATAGGGAAAGTCTGAGTGGTCTGAACAGATCAATGCAGCCGCAACATTTCTTTAAGCCAAAGCCTAATCCAGAGCCAGGCCCTAACTCTCCTCAATTCTGTGAAAGCTGAGTCTCTCTGTCACCCAGGCTGAAGTGCAGTGGCATGATCTCAGCTCACTGCAACCTCCGCCTCCCGGGTTCAAATGCTTCAGCCTCCCAAGTAGCTGGGATTACAGGCGCCTACCACCTCACCCAGCTAATTGTTTGGTTTTTTTTTTTTCGTATTTTTAGTAGAGACGGGGTTTCACCATATTCCTGGTTCACCAGGAGGCCAGTCTCGAACTCATGGCTTCAAGTGATCCACCCACCTCAGCCTCCCAAAGTGCTGGGATTATAGGCGTGAGGCACGGTGCCTGGCAGGAGGCCATAATTCTAAGTGAAGTGAGTCAGGAATGGAAAACCAAATATTGCACGTTCTCACTTATAAATGGGAGCTAAGCTATGAGGATGCAAAGGCATAAGAATGATATAATGGACTTTAGGGACCCAAGGGAAAGGTGGAAGAGGGACAAGGGATAAAAGACTACACATTGGGTACAATGTACACTGCTCAGGTGACGGGTGCACCAAAATCCCAGAAATCACCACTAAATAACTTACCCATGTAACCAAAAACCACCTTTACCCCAAAAACTACTGAAATAAAAAATAAACAAAAGAAAACACCTTATCTAAGCAACACTTCTCAACACTCTACAATCCCTTACCCAGCTTTCTATTTCACCACAGTGTTTATCGTGCCCTAGTGAAGACTATGCTTTCTGAAGGCAGTGATGGTATCTGCTTTTTTCACTACTTGATCCTCGGTCTCTAGAAGAGTATCTGACCCAAATTATGCACTTAGGAAATGTTTCCTGGCTGATTGAATAAATGTTGGGACATGGAATATACTTTCCCAGAAGTAACTTATCTCATTCCTCTAGAGACCAATAGCTATGTCCTTAGGCAATGTCTCACAAAGTTAGAGTTTCTCACAGCAACCTTAGTTGGTTGCTGTAGAATAATCTTTAGAAATGCAAGAGGGTAATAATACAGTACACTTTGCTGGACATATTCAATAAGAACTGGAAGGCACTGTACTCTTTTCCTTTGCATACCTGTGTGAGAGGAAGAAACACTCATTTACTCTTCATTCATTCAACAAATATATATGAGTGCCTACTTTATGTCAGGCACTGTTCTACGTGCTTGTCAATACAGTGATGAACAAAATCTTGCCTCAAAAAGCTTTGGCCAGGTGTGTGCTGGCTCACACCTGCAATCCTAGCACTTTGGTAGGCTGAGGCAGGAGGATCCCTTGAGCCCAGGAGTTTGAGACCAGCCTGGGCAACACAGAGAGATCCTGTCTCTATTTCTAAGAACAAAACAAAACAAAACTTAGATTCATTGGGTAGAACCAGATAAACAAGTTAAAAAATACTGAATGTTGGCCAGGCACAATGGCTCACGCCTGTAATCCCAGCACTTTGGGAGACCAAGGCAGGTGGATCACCTGAGATCAGGAGTTCGAGACCAGCCTGACCAACATGGTGAAACCCCACAAAAATTAGCTGGGCGCAGTGGTGCATGCCTGTAATCCCAGCTACTCTGGAGGCTGAGGCAGGAGAATGGCTTAAACCCGGGAGGCGGAGGTTGCAGTGAGCCGAGATTGTGCCACTGCACTATAGCCTAGGCAACAAGATCTAAACTCCATCTCAAAAAAAAAAGTAAATGTCAGATCAGATAGTGATAAGTGGGTGCTATGGGGACACAGTAAACAGCAGGGTGGAGGGTGCATCGCTGCCCATAGAACTACATGGGGATTACTATCCAGGGCATGAGGCATGACCCAGGACTCCTGGGTTCCTTGAGATGTCTAATGTAGACAGGCAGAAGGGACAGAATGAGACTAGTCCTGATGATCGAACCTCAACCTGTGTGTTGAGGGGAAGGAATGTTACGGATTTTGCATAGCGTATTTGGAGTTCTGGGTGCTCCTCTTTGCTTCTATTAATAGTGACGTGAAGACCAGAAAAGTTCTCTTAGAGATTTGCAGGCCCTCTCTTCAATCTTCCACTTGGAAATGTGGAGCCCAAAAAAGGGGCAGTTTATTTAATATATAGTCTTAAAAACACCTGGGTTCAAGTTTTGCCTCTGTCATTGACTAGTATCATGCTTTTAGTCATTTGATTTTTTTTTCTTTTTTTTTTAGAGGCAGAGCCTTGCTCTGTCACTGCGGCTGTAGTGCAGTGGTGTGATCAGGGCTCACTGCATCCTCGACCTCCTGGGGTCAAGAGATCCTCCCACCTCTCAGCCTCCCTAGTAGCTAATACTATAGGCATGTGCCATCATGTCTGGCTAACTTTTGTATTTTTTAAACAGAGACTGGGTTTTGCCATGTCGCCCAGGCTGGTCTCAAACTCCTGATCTCAAGCAATCTGCCTGCTTCAGCCTCTCAAAGTGAGTGCTGGGATTATAGGTGTGAGCCACTGTGCCCAGCCATTTGGTGTTTGTTTTTCTTTCTTTCTGTTTTTAATTGAGATGGAGTCTCGCTCTGTCACCCAGACTGGACTACAGTGGCCCTATCACAGCTTACTGCAACCTCTGCTGCCCGGGGTTCAAGCGATTCTCCTGCCTCAGCCTCCTGCGTAGCTGGGATTACAGGCATGCACCACCATGCCCAGATAATTTTATTTTTTTGAGATGAAATCTCACTCTGTCACCCAGGCTGGAGTGTAGTGGCGCAATCTCAGCTCACTGCAACCTCCGCCTCCCAGGTTCAAGTGATTCTCCTAACTCAGCCTCCTGAGTAGCTGGGACCACAGGTGTGTGCCACTATGCCCAGCTAATTTTTGTATTTTTAGTAGAGACGGGGTTTCATCATGTTGGGTGGGATGGTCTCTAATTCTTGACCTTGTGATCCGCCTGCCTCGGCCTCCCAAAGTGATGGGATTACAAGCATGAGCCACTGCACCCAGCCGCCATTTAGTGTTTCTAAACCTTAGTTTCTGTATCTGAAAAACAGTACTCTGCCCTCCAGGGTTATTTTAAAAACCATGAAATGTATTATAAGTTATATGACAAATACTTTTTTTTATTTTTCAGATAATGCCATATTTGGATAAAGTACCTCTCCAGAGACACACAGAAATACATTCTCTTTGATCCTTCTTCAGTGTCTAAATTATTTACAAATATTTTAATTATAAACAAAGCTAAACAAAAGTATTTACTATATCCCTTAAGTCACATAAAACATATTACATCTTTATTCATTCCATTCTATCATTCAGACTTAGATGATTTGAAGAGACCCGATTTGAGTTCTTTAAAGATACTTTTAAAGGTGAATACCTAAGAGTTTTCTTTATAGTGATCTTTTTTTTTTTTTTTTTTTTTTTTTGAGACAGAGTCTCGCTCTGTTGCCTCAGCCTCATGATAAGCTGGGACTACAGGCACATGCCGCCAAGCCCAGCTGATTTTTGTATTTTTAGTAAAGACGGTGTTTCACCATATTGGTCGGGCTGGTCTTGAACTCCTGACCTCAGGTGATCCACTAGCCTTGGCCTCCCAAAGTGCTGGGATTATAGGCGTGAGCCACCACACCCAGCTGATCGTCTTCCTCTTTTTTTTTGAGACAGAGTTTTGCTCTTGTTGCCCAGGCTGGTGTGCAATGGCACAATCTCGGCTCACTGCAACCTCCGCCTCCCAGGTTCAAGCGATTCTCCTGCCTCAGCCTCCTGAGTAGCTGGCATTACAGGCATGTGTCACCACATCCAGCTAATTTTGTATTTTTAGTAGAGATGGGGTTTCTCTATGTTGGTCAGGCTGGTCTCAAACTCCTGACCTCAGGTGATGCGCCCACCTCGGCCTCCCAAAGTGCTGGGATTACAGGTGTGAGCCACTGTGCCTGGCCCCGATCTTCTCTTTACTAATCTAAAATGTTTAAATAATAGTTTATATTTGTTTCTATAATTCAGTGGAATATATTGATCAACCCAACTGATCAGGTTGAAGGCTAAAAAGTTAACACTTTCTTCTAAATGATAAATTAACTTCCTCTGTTAAAGTTACAGTTTTGATTATTTGAATAAGGAGATATTTAAGAGGGTAATATAAGGTGCCTATAGACAGGGCTTTCTGTTATATTACCTTGTCCATTCCCAAAGTGGTCATGGTTAGAATAACCAAGGTCATGGCCAAATCCTGTTTGGCTACTGTCACCTCTGTCTCATTGCTTCTTGGATCACAGTGTCTTCAAATCTTTTTTTTTTTTTTAGATGGAGTCTCGCTCTGTTGTCCAGGCTGGGGTGCAGTGGCGTGATCTCAGCTCACTGCAACCTCTGCCTCCCAAGTTCAAGCGATTCTCGTGCCTCAGCCTCCCAAGTAGCTGGGACTACAGGCATGTACCATCATGCCAGACTAATTTTTTGTATTTTTAGTACAGACGGGATTTCACCATGTTGCCCAGGCTAGTCTCGAACTCCTGACCTCAGGCCATCTCCCTGCCTTAGCCTCCCAAAGTGCTGGGATTACAGGCATGAGCCTCCTCAAATCTTAACTTGGCTTATGTTCCTTTGCATAGTTAAGAACCTACTCTATATGGCAAGCAGAGCACTGCCTGGCCTGGAATCCAGAGCTTTTTGGCATTTGTATTTCAGTAAGACATTCACCTTTTATATGGATGCCCTCTACTTCCACAGGAAGCTCAGATTCATAGAAAGCCAAAGTGTTCTGATATTTGAAGGGATATGGATAAGTCAGCTGGCTTAAAGCCCTATGTCAGCCAGGACTATATAGCAGGGCACCAGGTGGATAAGACTCATCAACCATGAGAATATGTAAAAAATAATAATAATAAACAATACAGAACTACAGCTAATTTTTCACTTCCCAAAAGGCAAATACCTAGCCAGGCAGCAGTGGCAGATGCCTATAGTCTCAGCTACTCAGGAGTCTAGAGCCGGAGGATCACTTGAGTCCAGGAGTTCAAGGCTGTAGTGTGCGATGATCATGCCTGTGAATAGCCACTGGCATTGCAGCCTGTGCAACATGGCGAAAGCCTGCTTTTTCTCTTTTGGAGACAGGATCTCATTCTGTCACCCAGGCTTGAATGCAGTGGCATGATCATGGCTCACTTCAGCTGGACTTCCCGGGCTCAGATGATTCTCCCACCTCAGCCTCCTGAGTAGCTGGCACTACAGGTGCACGCCTGGCTAATTTTTGTATTTTTAGTAGAGACAGGGTTTTGCCATGTTCCTGGTCTCGAACTCCTGGCCTCAAGCAATCTACCCTCCTCAGCCTCCCAAAGTGCTGGGATTCTATAATCCTGTTTTTATTTGCTTGTTTGTTTTTAAACAAATACCTAGTGTGAACAACTGTAAAGGATTATTGTGCCACAGTTGTCATGGGCACCTACAGAAGACACGAGGCTCCTGGTTCAGAGGCAAAGGATTTTACTACTTAAAGCACAACAAGGAACGCAAGCCTCATGTTTGGGTTGGTTCCCCTTGTCCTCCCCCACTCCCTCAAGATCCATGGGGCAATGTGAAGATATCCAGTTAGATGTCACACACACAGAGGTTTTGCCTCACAGCTGAGGAATACTGAGCTTAAAGAAACCCAACCTTTGCCCGAAAGGAGACATTATCTTCATTATAGTGGATGGTAAACCGACCTGCCCTCTGCTCCAGAGGGAGTCATGATCTTCCAAAAAGATAATCTGGAACAAAGGTTGTCAGTGCCTCTGCTCCCTAGATGTGCAGAAACATGCAAGTCCTGTAGAGCATTATCTCCCCACACTCAGAAGCTCAAATAAAGACTGTCAAATACAGTATTATCTCTGGCTCAAGCTAGGATGAATAACAGGAAATAAACACATAGGTGGTAAAGGAGTGTCAGGGTACGGACAGTACATTTCTTTTTCTTCTTTTTCTTTTTGAGACAGGGTCTCACTCTGTTGCCCAGGCTGGAGTGCCATGTGTGACTGCGGCCAAGTGCAGCCTCAACCTCCCCGGCTCAGGCAATTGTCCCACCTCAGCCTCCAGATTAGCTGGGACTACAGTGTGTACCACCATGCCCAGATAATTTTGTTACTTTGGCTAGGTTGCCAGGCTGGTTTCAAACTCCTGGCTTCAAGCAGTCCTCCCACTTCAGCTTCCCAAAATGCTGGGATTACAGAGATGAGCCACCACACCCAGCTGGACAGTACGATCAACACATTCCCTAACCTTAGTTCTCACTAACCCTATCCATCCTCCTCCCCTATGTGCCTCTGGTTTTATAGAACTACTTGTGACTCTCTGAACTTGCCTTATTCCACTTCCTCCTCTTTACCTAACTTCAATTTGTGTAGGATTTAATTTCGATACCACCACCTTCTGGAAACCTTCCCTTACCCCTGATCCCACCTTAGGCATTTTCTACTTTATCCTCCTCTGTACAACCTACAACAGTCTCAGGCTAAAACCAGAACCTCAAAAGTCACAAGACAATGTAACTATTTGGACTCTGACCCTACCTGAAATGGCAGAAAGTCCACATGCTCTCCACCCGCTCCCAGGAGTGTTTCATATCTGTCAGTGCATGGGTTTCCTCAGTAACACTAAATCACAGTCTCCTCCTTTTCTGCCCTGTCTTCCTGCAAAGCCCAAAGGTAGTCTACTGGCAGAATTCTTTCTTGCTTGGGAAGGTCAGTCTTTTTCTATCACTAAGGCCTTCAACTGATTGGATGAGGCCAACCCACTTTACAGAGGGTAATCTGCTTCACTCACAGTCCATTGATTTAAACATTAATCTAATTTACAATATACCTTCATGGAAACATCTAGAATAATGTTTAACCAATTATCTGGGTAATGTAGCCTCACCAAATTTAACCATCACAGCAGCTGTCCCCCCAAATAACCCTTTACCTTATACTGGGGGATTCTCTGGCATCTGAAAGCCCCAGGCCAATGCTCATGATTCCCAATTCCCCACTCTCTGAATTCCACTGGGGTGGATCTGGTGGACTCTGGCCTTTCCCATGCCCTTGAGAACCAGAGAGGAGTAGAGGGGGCCCCACATAAAACCCATTCGCCTCAGCTCTAGCAGGTAGCTCAGGAAATCCACAGGGCAGCCTTGGTAGGCTTCTGGAAAATTTAGTAGAGTAAGGCTAAGTGGCATTCTGGAGGAATTGTAAAAATTTGCTATTTGGGGCCAGGTGTAGTGGCTCATGTCTATAATACCAGCACTTTAGGAGGCCAAGCAGGAGGATTGCTTGAGGCCAGGAGTTCAAGACAAGCTTGAGCAACACAACGAGACCCTGTCCCTAGAAATAAATTAACAATATTTAAATAAAAACAATTTAGTCTCTGGGTGCAATGGCTCATGCCTCTAATCCCAGCACTTTGGGAGGCTGAGGCAGGATGATCACTTGAGCTCAGGAGTTCAAGACCAGCCTGGGTAAGATGGCAAAACCCTGTCTCTACCACAGATACAAAAAATTAGCCAGGCATGGTGGCTTGCACCTGTGGTCTCAGCTACTTTGGAGGCTGAGGTGGGAGGATGGCTTGAGCCAGGGAGGCAGAAGTTGCAATGAGCCAAGATGGCACCACTGCACTCCAGACTGGATTGTCACTCTGTCGGGTGAGACCTCATCTCAAACACACACACACACACACACACACACCCCAAATTGCTATTTTATTAACAGTTTTAGATATTTTTTCTTTCGTGGGGCCGCCCCAAAGGGCAGACAGGTTTATTGGGCAGCAGCCTGGAAAATCAGCCATTAGACTTGGACACACCCTTTAGCTCCCCCTTCTTCTTGATGGCAGAGGAGTTGGAGGAGCCCTTGGTGCCACTGATGAGCTCATCTGCCAGGCACTTAGAAATGGTCTTGTTGTTCTGGAAGGCAGCCTCATGAGCGCCTGTGCACAGCAGCCAGATGACCTGATTTATACAGCACAATGGGGACATGTCCACAGCCTGTCGTTTCACAGTCCTGGCTCACCCAATGCGTATGGAGGCCTCCCGGGGACTATTGTTGATGATGGCGTTCACCAGGACCTGCAGAGGTTCCTCGCCTGTGAGCAGGTGAATGGTCTTAAAGGCATGCTTGGCGATGTGCAAGGTCACGAGCTTCTTGCGGTTATTGTGGCCACTTGTCATCATGGAGCGAGTGAGGTGCTCCACAGTGGGGTGCTGAGCTTTGTGGAAGCGTTTGGCGGCATACTGCCCTGCACTGTGAAGCAGGTGCTTGGCATACTTCTCCTTCACTGCAGTGTAAGCCTGCAGGGAAATGTCTTTGATCTGCATGCACATCATCGGTGTTCCACTTCCCAAAGAGCTTGATGTCTGAGTTCTCTGCCCCTGCTGATGCTGCTGTCTCCCATTTGGTCCCTGAGAGCACAGCCTGAGCATCTGTATTGCTTGGCGTGGACCATGTGCTGCCCTGGCACAGACAGGAAACTAGATATTTCAATAATTGTTTTTAGGCTTCTTCTTTTTCTTTTCTTTTTTTTTTTTCTGAGTCAGTCAGAGTTTCCCTCTTGTTGCCCAGGCTGGAGTGCAAAGGCGCGATTTCGGCCCACCGCAACCTCCACCTTCCAGGTTCAAGCGATTCTCCTGTCTCAGTCTTCCAAGTAGCTGGGATTACAGGCATGCGCCACCACATCCAGCTAATTTTGTATTTTTAGTAAAGAAGGGGTTTCTCCATGTTGCTTAGGCAGATCTTGAACTCCCAACCTCAGGTAATCCACCCGCCTCAGCCTCCCAAAGTGCTAGGGTTACAGATGTGAGCCACCATGCCCGGCCCATTTTCAGGCTTCTCAACTTATATTGATACTAGATGTTTCCATTTGTGTCCCAGATAAGAAAGTGAGAAGAAGCAGATTCAAATGGTATTTGCATGTAGAATCCTTCTATAGGAAGCCACTGATTTCAGAAGGCCCCTGTTAAAAACAGACTCCGCTGACAATGTTTGTCAGTCCAGTAAATTTCTGTTTGGTGACAGTATTGCAACAAACTTTGTTGTGGTGGTACAGGTAGTTCACCTCAAATCCGAGAGGAACCTTGGGAAATGGGGTTATTGGAGAACTCTTGTGACCCTTGGGGATTGGGGCAAGTTCCCCCAGGACTTGTTTTGTGTGGAGTTTGGGATGCAATTTACAGGCGTGATCCTTTGTTTGATTCCAGCAGGTGTATTCTTTCTGGTCAAATTAATTCCTGACTTTTCTTCGAGTTTCCAACAAGAGGGATTCTCATACCTCAGCCTCCTGAGTAGCTGAGATTACAGGCACACCCACCACACCCAGCTACTTTTCATATTTTTAGTAGAGATGGGTTTTCACCATGTTGTCCAGGCTGGTCTGGAACTCTACCTCAAGTGATCCTCCCACCTTAGTCTCCTAAAGTGCTGGGATTACAGGCATGAGCCACCATGCCTGGCCTCAACAAGAGGGCTTTTTATAATGACAGGAGCATTACATAAGCAGTGAATTGTGGCTACTGATGAATTGCAAGGCATAGCTACCCCTAAGGGTTAATGGCTCAAGACCATCTCTAGGGTTGAAGTTAAGCAATTCCTGGAAAATTCAAAGTTCTTCTTCCCCATCCCGACATTTTGAAATCAGGAAGTTAGGCCCCAAATGAACTCCAAGGTGGCAAAAAGGAAAGAAGCCTCAAAATACATGTGAAAGATGGGAGTGAAAGAGAGGAAGGTAAGTTTTGGCCTTGGAGATGATAGAGTTTTGTCGACTGATTGCCTTCTCTAGCAGTCAGAGTTTAGTTTCAAGAAACAGAAACGAACTTTGACTAATTTAAGCATAGAAATGTATTAAATATATTAGGTAGCTCACATAATCTCCAAGACAGCCAAAAACCAGGTTTGAAGGTTATAGAGATAGAAACAGTGCCCCAAAGCAGGTCACAAGGCTGGTCCATGAAGACTCACTGCCTCGGGACACTGAATACAGTTACTGGGATCAATGCCACCACTGCCTCTGAAATGGGGTCCAGCTGCCACTTCCCACACCAGCACAAAGTCCCAGGCAGTTGGTTTCTTTATATTCCTGGCCTCTGACTCGCAATCTGGGCTGCATACTTCTGATTGGTGGAACTTAAGTCATGTATTTGCCATGATAGTGAGGAACACTGGGAAAGCAAGTACTTGGCATTTTCAGTTTCTAGAGTGGAAGATGGGTTCTGCCTCATAAAATGAGGGCTTTCTCATTCTAATATATAAAAAGTAGACCCAAAATATTTAAAAGTGTTCATTGCAGTATAGCCCTTGGTTGGCCCCAAATCAATACATATCCTCCCTGCCATAAGAATTTAAAATGCTTTCACAAGTTTGATCACCATCTGCCATAGGCTTTCAGTGTCTCATTCTTTAAATTAATTGAAACTTTGCTCCTGGAGACCTATGCAGGCTATATAACCAGTCCCAGATTTCCCTCTTTTCCTTCTTTCCTGTTTTCCTTCATTTTCCTAAGGGTATCTTGATGACAGCTACTTCAGGGTATTGATTTTCTCATTAAACAGGGTTCTTAAAAATGCAAGCATTAGAAACTAAATTTGGCTTTTTTTTTTTTTTTGACAGAATCTTGCTCTGTCACACAAGCTGGAGTGCAGTGGCACAATCATGGTTCACTGTAACCTCAACCTCCTGGGCTCAAGTGATCCTCCTACCTCAGCCTTCCAAGTAGCTGGGACCACAGACATGCACCACCATGCCTGGCAAATTTTTTAATGTTTTGTAGAGACAGAGTCTCCCTATGTTGCTCAGGCTGGTCTTGAACTCCTAGTTTCAAGTGATCCTCCTGCCTTGGCCTCCCAAAGTACTGGGATTATAGGCCCAAGCCACCTTGTCCAGCCAAATTTGGCTAATTTAAGCAGAAAAGGAATTTACTGAAGGATATTGAATAGCTTGTAAAATCTCCAGGAGGGATGACAAAACAAACTCATGCCAGTGAACTAGAACCACAGACTCTACTGCCACAGACATTGGGCATAGGCTATGGCTAACACTGCCAACTTCTGCAAGCTAGACTCAGAATGTTGCCATGAAAATCCCTGCCACACTGCCCACCCTTGTGAGCACGGAGTCGGCTCAGTCCTGGCTTTTAAAAATCAGTGTTCTGGTTGCAAGAGAGGCTGGAAGGTGATTGCTTGGCAATTTTAACTTCTATAGTGGGAAGCAGGTTCTGCTTAATAAGGTGAGGCATTTCTCACACAATGGGAACTCACATATGGGATGACCAAAACCAAACCAAAACAAAAACAACAAACCTGTCTAATGTCTATCCATGTGAACCACAAGAGTCCTTCTCCCTCCCTATTACTTCTCTCAGTTATTGCCTGTACACTCAGAGGCCAGCCCCTCAATTCAGAGTTCCTGATTTGCAATACTCTAAGGATGGGCTGTGAAGGTGTCACTTAAGCTCATGTAGATAGTAGACTGGGAGGCATTGTGATATTTGGAAACAGTGCTGGGATGGAAGTCAGGGTATTATAGTTCTAAATGTATCATCGCACATTAGCTGTGAGAATTTATACAATTTAGTTAAATTACTTGGGCCTCAGAAGTAATCCACAGAAAAGTCTCGTACACACATTAAGCTCTTAACACTTTCTGTTCTTACATGCTATGCATGGTTCTCAATATGTACAACTTCTTTTTGAGACTGAATCTCACCTTGTTCCTCAGGCTGGAGGGCGGTGGCACAATCTCGGCTCACTGTAACCTCCACCTCCTGGGTTCAGGTGATTCTCCTGCCTCACTCTCTTGAGTAGCTGGGACCACAGGCACACGCCACCATGCCCAGCTATTTTTGTGTTTTTAGTAGAGGCAGGTTTGCCATGTTGGTCAGGCTGGTGTTGAACTCCTGACCTCAAGAGATCCGTCCCCGCTCGGCCTCCCAAAGTGCTGGGATTGTAGGCATAAGCCACTGCACCCAGCCTCAATATGTACAACTAAATTACTGAACTGAGAAATGAGAAGTTATTTGCACCATTTTTAATACCTAAGACATAAATACTACAGATTTTCATGAATTACAGGAATGCTCACCAAAGAAACCATCTTTTTTGGAGATATGGTGTTTCAGAACTAGCCAAAGAGGAAGGGTTTCAGGAGGGTCTATTAGGATATTTTTGCTTGGAGTCCTATGTTTAAACTTGTAGCACTGGTAATCCTTGAATTATGTCACCCCTTTCCATTTTTTCTTTTTGACTGATGCTGTAATTATCAGCACTGACTTTGTCACAATTTATAAAGGGCAGTGAGATTTGCCTGTGCTTGAAAAGTTCAGCTCTAACAAGCGTTGAACAGTCTCTGGAAACCCCTTCTAAGTTACTCAGGTCCTGTAAATGAAATGAAGATTCACATGTGCTGCTTTGAAGTAGTCTGTCAAAAGCACAAAAGGGCAAGAAAGGGCAAAGGCAAAAAATTAAACTCTAAAGTGTGAGTGTAGCTTCACCATGCAAAAACAGGATTCCTCTTTATGTTTAGTTTAGAAGAGGGGGCTTGGAGAGGGGAAGGAAATGTGCAACGGTAAAGTACGGAGGGGATTATGACAGAAAAATAGTGAACCAGAGATAAAGAGCAAGCAGCAAAGTGATTAAATGAACTCTTAGTTACAAAAAAATGAAAGAAAAGAGCTGATAACAATTCTTCAAAAAATAATACAATTTCATCTGATTCTTATCAAATAAAGACAAGAGCTAGAATAAGAACCATTTCCTTTAGTAAGGAAGGTCACCATATGCTGGGGCAGTGTGGGGAGGGAGGTGGCAGATCCCTTTTCACCTTTCAGCTGAGGGGAGAGGGTGTTCCTACAGAATGCAGAGAGACTTGTTCTAGGCCAAAAGAGCTTATTCCTATTTTGCAGAATGGTTCAAAATTAGGAAATCTCTGGATTGTATTTAGTACATTTATAGGTTAAAGGAGAAAAATACATTTCTCAAAAAACTGTGGAAAGGAGGCCAGGCAGGATGGCTCAAGCCTGTAATCCCAGCACTTTGGGAGGCTGAAGCAGGCCAATCACCTGAGATCAGTTTGAGACAAGGCTGGTCAACATGGCGAAACCCTGTCTCTATTAAAAATACAAAAAATTAGCCAGACATGGTGGTGGCTGTCTATAATCCCAGCTACTCAGGACACTGGGGCAGGAGAATCACTTGAACCCAGAAGGCACAGGTTGCAGTGAGCTGAGATCATGCCACTGCATTTCAGCGTGGGTGACAGAGTGGTACTCCATCTCTAAAAAATTGTGGAAAGGTATGTAATATCCAATATCCATTCCAAAGAGAAGACTGAAAGATAAAATATTTTTGCAATTCCAGTCAGTTTAAGACTTACTGCCTCCATTCACTTATTTAAAAATATTTGAGGCCAGGCACAATGGCTCATGCCTGTAATCCCAGTACTTTAGGAGGCTGAGGTCGGTGGATCACGAGGTCAGGAGTTCGAGACTAGCCTCAACAACATGGTGAAACCCTGTCTCTACTAAAAATACAAAAAAATTAGCGTGGCACATGCCTGTAATCCCAGCTACTCAGGAGGCTGAGGCAGGAGAATCACTTGAACTCAGGAAGTGGCGGTTGCAGTGAGCTGAGATCACGTCATTGCACTCCAGCCTGGGTGACAGAGTTCACTGTCTCAAAAAATAAAATAAAAAATAAATAAAAATATTTGAGAGCATATCATATTGCAGGTCTTGTTTCAGACTATGTAGAAGATGCAAAAATGAACCCAAATTGGCTTGCTCTCAAAAGGCAATTTCTTAAGGTGGAAAGCATATACACAAGGTAGCAATAGTAAAAAGGAATATGTGATAAGTGTCATTGAACTGGTTTATAGTACTTTGTTCTTCATTATTATAGCGTTGCTGGAAAAGAGACTCCAAGAGCCAGTCCTTGGGTCTAGCATAGGGAAGAAATGGAGGGGAGTCACAGAGCACAGTGAAGGAGGCAAGTTTATTGGAACTACTCTGTTATAGAATAGTGAGTCCTGAGGAAGCAGGAAGGACACACTGTCCTTGGGCAGTGTCTCTACTTAGAAAAAAACTATAAGGAGCTATGATTCAAATTGGAATGTGCCGATACGCTCACTAAAGGTCAAGGCTATTGGTATTATAATGACCATGAATCCTTCAAACTAAGCCTACTCATTAATGGTATCTTTGGGTGAAGTGGGCTGCATTCAGGACATCTGGACATTCTGCAGGCTTGGCGGGAGATGTCCTGCATGAGCATAAATTTTTTTTTTTTTTTGAGACAGAATCTTGTGGTTGTTCAGGCTGGAGTGTAGTGGCGCCATCTCAGCTCACCACAAACCTCCACCTCCTGGGTTCAAGCAGTTCTCATGTCTCAGCTTCCTGAGTAGCTGGGACTACAGGCATGTACTACTACACTCAGACTTTTTTTTTTTTTTTTTTTTTTGAGATGGAGTCTTGCTCTGTTGCCCAGGCTGGACTGCAGTGGTATGATCTTGGCTCACCACAACCTCCACCTCCAGGGCTCAAGAGATTCTATGGCCTCAGCCTCCCGAGTAGCTGGCAGTACAGGTGAATGCCACTATGCCCAGCTAATTTTTGTATTTTTAGTAGAGATGGAGTTTCATGTTGGCCAGGCTGGTCTTGAACTCCTGACCTCATGATCCGCCTGCCTTGGCCTCCCAAAGTGCTGGGGGATTACAGACATGGGCCGCCACACCCAGCCTAACTTTTAAAAATATTAATATTTTAGTAGAGACGGGGTTTTGCCACATGGGCCACGCTGGTCTTGAACTTCTGGCCTCAAGTGATCCACTTACCTCAGCCTCCCAAAGGGCTAGGATTACAGTTGTGAATATTTTGTAATTATAATACTTATGGCTATTTTTAGACCATAAGTATTAATATCATAACTGCCTTGTGAGTGCCTAGCTACTCACTTTAAGATGGGGTCACTCTAGCCATGTTTGTCTTTTTTTTTTTGAGACAGAATCTTGCTCTGTCGCCAAGGCTGGAGTGTAGTGGCACCATTTCGGCTCACTGCAACCTCAGACTCCTGGGTTCAAGTGATTCTTGCGTCTCAGCCTCCAGAGTAGCTAGGATCACAGGTGTGTACCACCACACCTGGCTAATTTTTCTGTGATTTTAGTAGAGATGTGGTTTCGCCATGTTGGCCAGGCTGGTCTTGAACTCTTGACCTCAAGTGATCCTCCCGTCTTGGCCTCCCAAAGTGTTGGGATTACAGGTGTGAGCCATTGTGCCCGGCCTCTAGTCATGTTTTATTAAACCAGACGCCGGGTAAGGAGGGGTTCCTCTAACAATAGCACTTCTCACATTGCTTTGAAATTACTTGTCTACTTGGGTATCTCCTTGATTAAACTGTGAACTGAGGGCAAAGACCACATCTTATTCTTCTTTGTAACCTAGCGACCGAGACTAGTGGGTAACATATAGGAGGGGCTTAATAACTGAAACAAACAAATGAATGAATAAATGAAGAAAATGGCTAAACAATTTAGAGGGCAAGGATCATATCTGGCTGGGGTGATGAGGCAAGGTGAAGTAATTTAACTTGAATCTTAAAGGATTTAATGGTAAGAGTCTGACACAGGGTATGTGTACAGGAGGTAGAAAATAGGGAAAGGAAATACAGAGTTGAAAGAGAGTTTAAAAGTCTGGTCTTGGCTGGGTGCAGTGGCTCCCGCCTGTAATCCCAGCACTTTGGGAGGCTGAGGCGGGCAGATCATGAGGTCAAGAGATTTATACCATCCTGGCCAACATGGTGAAACCCCACCTCTACTAAAAATACAAAAAGTAGCTGGGTGTGGTGGCCTGTGCCTGTAGTCCCAGCTATTCGAGAGGCTGAGGCAGGAGAATCGCTTGAACCTGGGAGGCAGAGGTTGCAGTGAGCCGAGATCATGCCACTGCACTCCAACCTGGCGACAGAGCAAGACTCTGTCTCAAAAAAAAAAAAAAAAAGTCTGGTTTTAATATAACCGCCTGTTAAATGTAGGAATTTCATTTATAATGGTGCTGATGGGAAAACACCCTATTCTGTTTCTTAGTCTGGTTTGGACAATCTGCCCTACTTTTGATTCTTCTGTAAATGAATTCATTCCAAAATATTTATTGAATCATTTCAAAGTGATTACATAAAATCACTTTGATTTAGGAAGTTTATTTTTTTCTATGACAGGTACTTTTTCCAGCATTTGCTGCTTATATAACAAGATTAAATACCAAGTTTTGCATGGACCACACCTGTTAAACTACATATAAGTTTTTTAAAAAAAATTATAGTAAAATACACATAACATAAAATGTATCATCTTCATTCTTTTTTTTTTTTTAGAGACGGGGTTTCACCTATTGGTCAGGCTGGTCTCAAACCCCTGACCTTGGGTGATCCACCCGCCTCGGCCTCCCGAAGTGCTAGGATTACAGGCATGAGCCACCACCCCTGGCCCTCATCTTCATTCTTTATGAGTGTACAGTTCAGTGGCATTAAATACCTGCGCATTGATGTGCTACCATCACTACCATCTACCTACAAAATTGTTTTTACACCTGAGATTTTTATTTTTATTTTTTTGAGATTTTTATTTATTTACTTTTTTAGAGACAGGTTCTCACATCTCACTATGTTGCCCAGGCCGGACTAAAACTTGGGCTTAAGGGGTCCTCCCATCTCAGCCTCCTGAATAACTGGCACTACAGGTGCATACCGCTGTGCCTGGCTTATACTAACATTTTAAACTTAAAAATACAAAATATTACTGTTCACAAGGAAGTCAGATACATTTTTAACAATGCCATTTACATTCTAAATATGTTGACAAAATTCATACCAGAACGTAAAATTGGTATATTAACTAAACTTTTGGGCTTGGTATTTAATAATGATTGTTCAAACCACTGGCCTCGTAAGTCAAAAATCTAAGATCAGTGTAAAAACCTTATGCATTTTTATCTTAGAAATAACTCAAAGTATTAAAAATTCAATTTTACAAACCTAGAAAACAGATTTCTGATAGCATAGGACACCAGACACTCTCCCTTCACCGGCTAAATCCTATGGGAAGAAAAACAGGTGGTAAGACCACACTTTAGCCAACTCCATCCTCGTCACAGTAGTGCTTATGCTCTTCCTGTGGGAGCCACCCTTCCCCGAAGCAGTGGTTTCAGTTCAGATGGTGGTTCTGTGTAATAGGGCAATGTAAGAAGCGCAGTATTTTCCCAATATCCTGCCAGAACTCGACTAACTGAAAAGCAGCACAAGGCTAGAATCAGAACCCAGGGTGTCAGGATCCAAGCCCAGTTTTCTTTCTAAGAGAAATATTTCTCTACAATTAAAATCTTCTAAAACCCTATAAAACAGCTTCTTCAGTTCAGATTCTTCATCAGAACATTTTTATTTTTCAAATGCTGTCCCCTGCAGTTGATTCCATTTTGTAATGTATGGTTTTGAAGCTATTTCTGGAGCAAGCGTCGGAGCTTAGGAAACAGTTTTAATGCATTCTGTGTCGTCACTTCTATAACTTCTTCCACTGAGATCCCTTTCACCTGGGCAATATATTCTGCTGAAATAGAAATGTTCCAGGGCTCATTCCGTACCTGAAATTACACAGCAGACACCATGTCAAACATGACAGTCAAGGGAAGCAGATCCTTGGAGACTAAAGATAAAACAGAAGAAAATGAGTTGGTAAAAACAACTGATGGGCTCCTTTTTTCTTTCTAGGTGGGGATGAGGGCTGGGAGGGAGGCATGGCTGCAATGTTGATCGGAAATTTATGCTGCTCCTGAAAAGAAACCTGGGGTATTAATTGAAGTCCCTAGCTCCTAGCGCATGAAGCAGTCTGCAAAGAGTGAACACTTGGTGACCTGCCTGACCAATGGATTAACTGTCCTTTGGTTTGTTGCTTACATCAGTGCTTATAAAGGTCATTGCTCTGCTGCTTGGCTGCCTACCTCACAGGCTACATGACAGTCTGATTCAAGAAATGCCATCATGTACTGGAAAGACAAAACAGATTATGTACTGGTATTTCACTGGTTCTAAGATGCATTTCCTCCCCTATGTTAACATCTCTGAAATTGATACAGTATATTTCACTTAGATTCAGTGGTATATCATAGTGTAACTGGCAGTGTTTTTTCTTTCTTAATGGTCATAAAACAATGGTAAACAATGGTGCCTCTACAATCAGTAGCATTTATATTTGATGAAATAAAGTATATTGTTACTATCAATAAGTATCTACCCAGGATGATAATGTTCAGCAGAATAACATTATTGTTAAAGTCTAAAAAAACCCACCCCCAAAAAAAAATAAAAATGTGCGCAAAGATTTATGTTCAAGATGTTCATCATGTTGTTTATAATACAATCTAGATGACCAATATCAAGTTAAATATATCACGGTGAACTCACATACTGGAATATTATGCATTTATTAAACATGATGAAAAGTATATTTATTAATATATACAGAGGTTCAGCCTTGAGCTCAGCCTGGGCAACATAGTGACACGTTGTCTCTATTAAAAAAAAATTAACAAAAAAAATATATATATACAGAGGTTTACCACATCAAGGTCAGTTATAAAATAATACGTCCAGGTTAATCCTGTTTTTATGAAATATATGTACCTACATAAATGAACATTAAAAGGTGTGAAAGAACATACGGACTTTAGTGTTTTCTATAGATGAGGCATTGTTCTACGCTTTTTATAAAATTTCTCATTTAATCCTCAAAATAACTCTGTGGGATAGGTATACTATTATTAGTAGCATCCTTTTTTTTTTTTTTTTTTTTTTTAAGAGACAGGGTCTCGCTATGTTGCCCAGGCTGGAGTGCAGTAGCTATTCACAGGCGTGATCCCACTACTGATCAGCACAGGAGTTTTGACCACCTCCACTTCCAACCTGGGCCGGTTCACCTCTCCTTAGGCAACCCGGTGGTCCCCCTCCTGGGAGGTCACCATATTGATGCCGCACTTAGTGCAGACACCTGATCAGCATAGCGCACTACAGCCCAGAACTCCTAGGCTCAAGCTATCCTCCCACTTCAGCCTCCCAAGTATCTGGGACTATAGGCACGCGCCACTGCACCCGGCCATATCCCTATTTATATAGATAAGAAGGAATCTCAAATAGCTAGTAAGTAGCCTGGCTGGGCTTTAAACCCAAGCAATCTGACTTCAGAGTTTATGGACTCAGCTACTATATTATAGTGGTAACCTTTGTGTGGTAGATGATTTATTTTCTTGGTCATGATTTTCTGTGTTTTCTAACTTTCTAGAACAGAAACTTTTTTTGAGACGTAGTTTCGCTCTTGTTGCCTAGGCTGGCGTGCAATGGCATGATCTCAGCTAACTGCAAACTCTGCCTCCTGGGTTCCAGTGATTCTCCTACCTCAACCTCCTGAGTAGCTAGGATTACAGGTATGTGCTACCATGCCCGGCTAATTTTTGTATTTTTTTAGTACAGACAGGGTTTCACTGTGTTGGCCAGGCTGGCCTAGAACTCCTGACCTCGTGATCTGCCTGCCTTGGCCTCCCAAAGCGCTGGGATTACAAACGTGAGCCACCGCGCCTGGTGAACAGACACATTTTACTTAACAAAAATCATATGTGGTTAAAAAATTCATTTATCAAAAAATATTTGTTGAGTACAGGTTGAGCATCCCTTGCCCAAAATGCTTGGAACCAAAAGTGTTCCAAATTTTGTATTTTAAAAATATTTACATATACATAATAAGATATCTTGGGGATGTGGACCAAGTCTAAACACAGATTCTTTCTTTGTTTCTTCTTTCTCGCTTTCTTTCTCTCTTTCTTTCTTTCTTTTTGTGTGTGGGAGACCCCTCAAGTGCCGAGGCAAGGGTCTGAAGCCTCAGCCTGTTCCCATATAAATGATGAAATTAGAAATATAATCACATAAGTAATCATAGATATAGATACTTAAATATATATACACTCATTATAATTTTTTAATGTTGCTAGTACTTCTTGAGTTGCAAAGTGTGAACCTAACATGAAACCGTGAAAGAAGTGACCCTAAGGCAAGATGCTCTAAGCCCTCTGTCACTCCCACATAAGGGCTACCGGAGGGCAACTTGGCTGTGCGGCAGTGCCAGCGCTGGGAAAGTACCTGCTGTTTAGCCAGCTGTGGAAGGAGACATCCAAGATGTCTCCTTCCCCGAAGGAGTTAGGAGAAAACTCCGCTCCCCCAAGCTCTTATGGTAGGCCTGACGGCTGTCAGGAAAGCCCACAGACATCCAGGGGCTTAAGTGTCTCTATGTGGGGCTGTGCTTCAGGGGTCACGTTCCATGTCTACTTTCATCTTTCGCTTCTGCACCTGGTTCCTCTTTTTCTTAGAAGATATCAGTAATAGTAACATAAATCTCAAGGTCTTCTCTCATTTTGACAAGCATGAAGAAAGTGTTGATGCGGTATGCTCCTTCCCTCGCCTGGGCTACCTGAAAGTCCTGGGCCCCTGTCTCCAAGACACGTGATTTACCTGACCCTATCACCAATGACCTGCACAGTCTACCCTGCCCCCTGCTTTGTATGCAATAAAAGCCAGAGTGACCAGACACTCGGGGCCACTGCTGGACCCCACACCTTGGTGAGCAGTGGACCCTTGGGCCCAAACTTTTTTCTCTTTATCTCTGTGTCTTGTCTTTATTTCTACAATTTCTCATCTCCGCACCAGTGGAGAGGGGCTCACAGGACCCTGTAAGGTTGGACCCTACATTTTTTTTCTCTGCTGCCCAGGCTGGAGTGCTGTGGCACAATCTCAGCACACTGCAACCTCTGCCTCCTGGGTTCAAGTGATTCTCCTGCCTCAGCCTCCTGAGTAGCTGAGACTACAGGAGTGTACCACCACGCCCGGCTAATTTTTGTATTTTCAGTAGAAACACGGTTTCACCATGTTGGCCAGGCTGGTCTCAAACTACTGACCTCAAGTGATCCGCCCGCCTCGGCCTCCGAAAGTGCCAGGATTACAGATGTAAGTCACTGTGCCCAGCCCCATTTATGTTTCATATATACTTTATACACATAGCTTGAAGGTAACTTTATGCAATATTTTAAATTATTTTGTGCAAGAAATAAAGTTTTTGTTAAGTATTCATTTATGGAATTTTCCATTTGTAGTGTCACATCCATGATCAAAAAGTTTTAGATTTTGGAGCATTTTAGATTTAGGATTTTCAGATTAGGGATGCTCTCAACTGGTGCCTACTTTGCACGAGGCACTATGCCAGAAACTCACAATTTTTGTCAAATTAACTAAATGTAAATATAAAAGTGACTTACAACACGCATCAAAATTCATTCCTGTTTAGGAAGAATAATGCTAGATCCTTTCCTTCCATTTTACACTAATCAAAATGGCAATTTTGTACCATTCTGTCCTACACAAAAATAAAAAAAACTAGTTGTGTGATCCTCTACTTTCCCATTGCTCTATATTTTACATTCTTATAATAGCTGATTTATAAAAATGTGTAATTAACCAGCCTGGGCAGCTACTGGAGGTGGGGGCTGAGGTGGGAGGATCACTTGAGCCCAGGACGGGGGGCTGCAGTGAGCTATGACTGTGCCACTGTACTCCAACCTACACCATAGAGCAAGATCCTGTTTCAAAGAAAATAAAAATAAAAGCTGGGCACAGTGGCTCATGCCTGTAATCCTAGCACTTTGGGAGGCCAAGACATGAGGCAAGGATTTTTTGAGGCCAGGAGTTCAAGACCAGCCTGGGGAACATGGTGATACCATGTATCTACAAAAAATATAAAAATGGCCAGGTGCAGTGGCTCATGCCTGTCATCTCAGCACTTTGGGAGGCCAAGGCGGGCAGATCACTTGAGGTCAGGAGTTCGAGACCAGCGTGGCCAACATGGTGAAACCCTGTCTGCACTAATAATACAAAAATTAGCCAGAAGTGGTGGCACAAGCCTGTAATTCCAGCTACTTGGGAAGCTGAGGCAGGAGAATTGCTTGAACCTGGGAGGCGGAGGTTGCAGTGAGCCGAGATCATGGTACTGCACTTCAGCCTGGGTGACAGAGCGAGACTATGTCTCAGAAAAAAAAAAAAAAAAAAAAAAGCCAACTAGCTAGGCATGGTAGCACATGTGTGATGGAGAATCAACTGAACCCAGGAAGTTGAGGTTGCTGTAATCATCCCACTGCATTACAGCCTGGATGACAGAGTAAGACCCTGTCTCAAAAAAAAAAAAAAGAAAAAAAAATATATATACATAAATTAATTGAACATCAATTTGTAAAATTCACATTGCAATCACATATAATCATAGTTTCTGAATAAACACATCGTAATTGCTACTGTTCCCAAACCTCTAAATTTTGAGTGCTAATTCTCTGAATTTGGCAGGCACAGATACACAGATCTGGTGGAGCGGAGGCACTTATTAAACTGCACATTGGGAGGTCATTGTAATAGGTAATGTCTAAAACAAATAAAGCATATACTGTGGCTTACTTTCAGAAAATTATAAATTAAAATAGCAATATGAAAGAGTGAAATTTAAAATATGATTCCTTGTGGCTTACAATAACAAAAAGAGACTACAGCAAAGATCATATAAGTAAACCCATGACTACATCAATACTTGTATTGAAACAGACCTTCATTATAACATGATAATTAAAAGAAGAAAAGGAACAGTCATTGAGCACCTACTGTATACCAGACATTGCTAGGTACTTTCACATACATTCCTTCACGTAATATTCACCATAATCTTTTAAGGTATTTATTATTTTACCCACACTTTATAAATTAAAAAGCAGTTTCAGAGAGATTAAGCAGTTTACCCAAAGTCAGCTACTAGGTAGACAACAGAATTAGACTCTGTCTGACTGCAGACACTGTGCTTTTTACTACACTGGTCTGACTGTTATTACTATATACATTAGGACATGCTCCATTATCAAATAATATTCTCTGATGCATGACAGCTATATTTAGAAAGACCTGAAGTAAAGTTAATATAACCCCTCAATCTAGCACTATATGAGGATTCCACCGTTATTTACACATTTCTAGTGTAAATACGGTGGAATCCTCATATAGTGCTAGATTGAGAAACACAGCTAAATAAGAAAAGAGCTCAAATGAAAGATACAATCTAAATAATATAGACATTAGAAAACCATTTACCTGTTTTTCTGGTCCTAGTGCAGGTGAATCTGTTTCTAAGCATATAGAAGTTAAAGGCAACTGTTTCACAAGTTTCTGCTTCTTAGACAAAAGAGAAAGCAGGTAAGTTTAAAACATGAGAAATAAAGAGTATTAAATTGACATGGTAATAGTACATCTGATTCTGCAGGAACTTAAAATTTATGCTTTAGTCTAGGCAAGGTGGCTCACACCTGTAATCCCAGCACTTTGGGAGGCTGAGGCAGGCGAATCACGAGGTCAGGAGTTTGAGACCAGCTTGACCAACATGGTGAAACCCCGTCTCTACTAAAAATACAAAAATCAGCCAGGTGTGGTAGTGTGCGCCTGTAATCCCAGCTACTCAGGAGGCTGAGGCAAGAGAATTGCTTGAACCAGGGAGGCAGAGGTTGCAGTAAACTGAGATTGGGCCACTGCACTCCAGCGTGGGCAACAAAGTGAGACTCAGTCTCAAAAAAAAAAAAAAAAAAAAAACCAATTGCTATGCTAGTTGTGGCAGCTCACCCCTATAATCCCGGTACTTTGGGAGGCTGAAGTAGGCAGATCACTTGAGGCCAGGAGTTTGAGATCAGCCTGGCCAACATGATAAAACCCCATCTCTACTGAGAATACAAAAATTAGGCCAGGTGTGGTGGCTCATACCTGTAATCCCAGCACTTTGGGAGGCTGAGGCAGGCGGATCACCTGAGGTTGGGAGTTCAAGACCAACCAGCCTGGCCAACATGGTGAAACCCCGTCTCTGCTAAAAATACAAAAAATAGCGGGGCATGGTGGTGCACACCTGTAGTCCCAGCTCCTCAGGAGGCTGAGGCACAAGAATCACTTTAACCTGGGAGACAGAAGTTGCAGTGAGCCGAGATCATGCCACTGCACTCCAGCCTGGCCACAGAGTGAAAATAATAATAATAATAATAACAATTAGCCAGGTGTTGTGATGCACACCTATAATCCCAGCTACTTGGAAGGCTGAGGCAGGAGAACCGCTTAGACCTGGGAGGCGGATGTTGCAGTGAGCCAAGGTCACATCACTGCACCCCAGCCTGGGTGACAGAGTGAGACTCTTCTTCAAAAAAACAATTCAATTGATAAATGCTAACTGGATGCCTATTATGTTCTCATAATTCCACTACTAAATATTATGTTAAAATATAAACACTAATACCTAGAAATTATCCAAAGCTTCTAGGAAAACCAAAGAATAGTAACCACAGCAAAACTGAGGTGTATCCAGCAAGCAGAAATCTAAACATCTGATATCACATGCCAATAGAAACAAGGAAGTGATTTCTGTTGTTTCTCCATCATCATCACACTGAGTGTTTCTTTCTAACATCCACTTTAAGGCACTCAAAGCTTTATGTTGATAAATCTAAGGATTCTGTTTGTTTGTTTGTTTTTGAGACAGAGTCTAGCTCTGTCACTCATGTTGGAGTGGAGTGGCACCTTCTTGGCTCACTGGGACCTCCA
This sequence comes from Cacajao melanocephalus, assembly GCA_963573385.1. Classification (NCBI taxonomy): domain Eukaryota; kingdom Metazoa; phylum Chordata; class Mammalia; order Primates; family Pitheciidae; genus Cacajao; species Cacajao melanocephalus. Next base: position 63,749 of record CAUYLG010054048.1, on the reverse strand, counting down.
CCTCCTGGGCTCAAGCCATCCTCCCACCTCAGCCTCCCACGTAGTTGGGACTATAGGCACTCACCACCATACTCGGCTAATTTTTGTGTTTTTGTAGACACAGCATTTCATTATGTTGCCTGGGCTGTTCTCGAATTCTTGAGCTCAAGTGATCCACAGACCTTGGCCTCCCAAAGTGCTGAAGTTACAGGCATGAGCCACTGTGCCTGGCCCGAATCTAAGGTTCTCATGCAATTTAAATTTTATTTTATTTTATTTACTTATTTATTTTTGATATGGAGGCTCTGTCGCCCAGGGTGGAGTACAGTAGTGCAATCTCAGCTCACTGCAATATCTGCCTCCTGGGTTAAAGGGATTCTCCTGCCTCAGCCTCCCAAGTAGCTGGGATTACAGGTGTGCGCCACCAAAGCCAGCTAATTTTTGTATTTTTAGTAGAGACGGGGTCTTACCATGTTGGCCAGGCTGGTCTTGAACTTCTAACCTCAGGTGATCTACCCGCTTCAGCCTCCGAAAACGCTGGGATTACAAATATGAGCCACAGTGCCCGGCCCAATTTAAATTTTAGATTGGGTTGTGGATGGTTTTCTTTTCTTCTTTTTTTGAGACAGGGTCTTCCCTGTTTCCCAGGCTGGAGTGTAGTGGTGTGATCTTGGCTCACTGCAACCTCTGCTTCCAGGGCTCAAGTGATCTTCTTGCCTCAGCTTCCTCAGTATCTGGGACCACAGGCACATATCACCACACCCAGCTAATTTTAGTAATTTTTGTAGAGATGGGGTCTCACTATGTTACTCAGGCTGGTCTCGAACTTCAGGGCTCAAGGGATCCTCCTACCTTGGCCTCCCAGAGTGCTGGGATTACAGGTATGAGCCACTATGCCCGGCTGTTTTATTTTCTTGTTTATAATTTTCTATGTGTAGATTTTAAGAATTGCAATTAACTCAATACGTTTTATGCCAGGAACACAATTCTCTTGTTGCCACTGCACTTAAAATTTAAAAAAAAAAATGGGAAGGGGACAAATGATGCAAAGTGGAACATTGTTAAGCTGTTTATGATTAAAAATTTAAAAGTACAAAAATCAGTATTCTTATGCACTGTTGGTAGATAACGGTTAAACTGGTATAAACTTCATTGAAGGAAATGTGACAATTTATGCCAAAATTTTAAAAAATTCATAAACTTTTACTTAGTGATTCCATTTATAAGAGACAACTTGACAAGTGTATGCATATGTGTTTGTGGATGTACAAAGACATTCATGAAAACACTGTTTATAACAGTGAAAAGGCTAGGCACGGTGGCTCATGCCTTTAATCCCAGCACTTTGGGAGGCCTGAGGTCGGGAGTTCGAGATCAGCCTGACCAACACGGAGAAACTCTGTCTCTACTAAAAATGTAAAATTAGCCAGGTGTGGTGGCTCATGCCTGTAATCCCAGCTACTTGGGAGGCTGAGGCAGGAGAATCACTTGAACCCAGGAGGCGGAGGTTGTGGTGAGCCAAGATCACACCATTGCACTCCAGCCTGGGCAATAAGAGCAAAACTGTCTCACAAAAACAGAAAAGAAAAAAAAAACAGTGAAAAACTGGAAACAGCCTAACGTTTATCTAAGGTAATGCTTAAATAAATTACAGTACATCCACAATGTGAAATACTACTTATTCAGTATAAAGGATGAAGTAGGTCTATATTTATAGACATAAATACATATCTATGAAGCTGGGTTAAAAGAAAAAACAGTAGCATATTCTTTTATTTTATCCAAATCAATGTTAACAATAGTACTCTCTGAGTGGTGGGATTTGGGCTGACTTGAAATTTGTTCTTTCTTTTCTGAAGTTGTTTTAATTTTCTACAATGTACAAACATCTTTAAAGTGAGAAAATATTTGCATGTCAGTTTTGGAAGAGAAACAGTCTCAGCTAAAGATTATACTAAATAAGAAATTTCTCCACAAATAATAAAAGTAGCAAAAATAAAAATAAATATTGGACTATCAATTAACCAGACCTGATTGACATTTATAGGACACTCCATCCAAAGCAGAATATACATTCTTTTCAAGTGTGTATGTTCCATTCACCAAGATAGACCATATTTGGGCCACTAAGGAAACCTCAATTAATTTTAAAATGTTGTTAAAATCATATAATGTGTGTTCTCTGAACACAATGGAATTAAAGTAGAAATCAGTAACAGAAAGATATCAGGAAAGGCCGGGCACTGTGGTTCATGCCTGTAATTCCAGTACTTTGGGAGGCTGAGGCCGGAGGAGCCCTTGAGGTCAGAAGTTCAAGACCGGCCTGGCCAATATGGTAAAACCCTGTCTCTCACTAAAACATACAAAAAATTAGCTGGGCATGGTGGCATATGCCTGTAATCCCAGGTACTCAGAAGGCTGAGGCAGGAGAATTGCTTGAACCTGGGAGGTGGAGGTTGCAGTGAGCCGAGATTGCGCACTCTAGCCTAGACGACAGAGTGAGACTCCGTCTCAGAAAAAAAAAAAGAAAAGAAAGATATCAGGAAAATTCTTAGTTTTTGGAAATTAACACACTTTTTAAATAACCTTATGATCAAAGGATGTCACAAGATATGTTAGAATATGTTTTGAACTAAAAAAAGTGAAAACAGAGCATATCAAAATTTGTAAAATGCAGTTAAAGCTTACACAAAGATAAATGATTGCTGATGGAGATATTTTTATAAACCTTGACTATACCTTAATTTTGCTCTCCCTTTACCTATTTTTTTCCAGACACAGTTTTGCTCTTGTTGCCCAGGCTGGAGTGCAATGGCACGATCTCAGCTCACTGCAACCTCCGCTTCCTGAGTTCAAGTGAGATTCTCCTGTCTCAGTCTCCGAGTAGCTAGGATTGCAGGTGCATGCCACCACACCTAACTAATTTTTGTATTTTTAGTAGAGATGGGATTTCACCATGTTGGTCAGGCTGGTCTCGAACTGCTGACCTCCGGTGATCCACTCACCTTGGCCTCCCAAAGTGCTGGGATTACAAGCATGAGGCATCGCGCTCAGCCTTATTTTAATTTTACAGTTAAGTCTTTGATCAATTTCTGAGTTCATTTATATATATACATGTGAGGTAGAGACTAAGATTAATCGTTGTAAAGTAACTAGAATAGTATCACAAGTATGTAAGAAAAGCTCATACTTTAACTTTTATTTCATAAAGTGTTAGACGAGTTTCAACAAAAAAATTTACCTGTCCACTTCTTATGATAGAAGGGGGAATTGAGAAGAAGTACCCAGCTCTTACTCCTTGCATGGCTACAGATGGCCGACCATCAAATGCATGCAGCAGTACCTTGTCAGCACCTTCCAAAAATGAAAGATAAAGCAGAATTCCATTTTATTTCCCATCAATCAAGTTAAATAACAGAAATCTGAAATTTTAAGTAAATGTTGGTTACTAGGATATAAAGAAGAGGTTCTATAACTTCTAAAAGGTGGATAAATGCATGGTGTTCAAAGAGTAGAATAAAAATATAGTAAATTTTACACCAGGGACAATGGCTCACACTTGCAACCCCAGAACTTTGGGAGGTGAAGGCAGGCAGAGATCAGCCTGGCCAACACAGTGAAACCCTATCTCTATAAAAAACACAAAACTTAGCTGGGCATGGTAGCACAGGCCTGTAGTCCCAGCTAGTCGGGAGGGTAAGGTGGGAGGATCACCTGAGCTCAAGATGTTGAGACTGCAGTGAGCTGTGATTCCACCACTGCACTGTAGCCTGGGCATCAAAGTGAGACTCTGTCTCAAAAAATAAACTAATAAAAATATATATAGGCTGGGTGTGGTGGCTCATGCTTGTAATCCCAGCACTTTGGGAGATCAAGGTGGAAGTCAGGAGTTTGAGACCAGTCTGGCCAACATGGCAAAACCCCGTCTCTACTAAAAATAAAAAAATTAGCTGGGCGTGGTGGCGGGCACCTGTAATCCCAGCTTCTTGGAGGCTGAGGCAGGAGAACTGCTTGAACTCGGGAGGCAGAAGTTGCAGTGAGCCAAGATAGTGCCATTGTACTGAAGCCTGGGGGACAGAGTGAGACTCCATCTCTAAATAAATAAATAAATAAAGAGAGAGGAAATAAATTCTTAACCTTCAGAATAAAATAGAAATATTCAGTAATTTTGGCCAGGCATCGTGGCTCATGCCTGTAATCCCAGCACTTTGGGAGGCTGAGGTGGGAGGATCTCTTGAGCTCAGGGGTTTGAGACCAGCCTGGGCAACATGGTGAAACCCAGTTTCTACTAAAAATACACACACACAAAATTAGCAGGGTGTGGTAGTGGTGTGCCTATAGTCCCAGCTACTTATGGAACTAGGTGGAAGGATCATTCGAGCCTGGGAGGCGGAGATTGCATGAGCAGTGATCACCCCACTGCAATCCAGCCTAGGCAACAGAGTGAGACTCCATCTCAAAAAAAAAAAAAGGAATATTTAATTTTAAAGACAATTATTTAAATTTCCTGCACTATCAGACCTTTTCTAGAAGTCTGTGAGCTGTCAAATTGTTTCTAACAGGAGGTTTTTTAGGCAGTCAAGTGGATTCTCTTAACAAAAATGCTAGTGGAAGAAGAAATGGGGGCCAGGTGTGGTGGCTCATGCCTGTAATCGTAGCACTTTGGGAGGTTGAGGAGGGTGGATCACGAGGTCAAGAGATCGAGACCATCCTGGCCAATATGGTGAAACCCCAACTCTACTAAAAATACAAAAGTTAGCCAGGTGTGGTGGTGTGTGCCTGTAGTCCTAGCTACTCGGGAGGCTGGGGCAAGAGAATCACTTGAACCTGAGAGGTGGAGGTTGCAGTGAGCCAAGATTGTACCACTGCACTCCAGCCAGGGTGACAGAGTGAGACTCCATCTCAAAAACGAAAAAAAAAAAAGAAATAGGAAACTAAGTGACACAAATTCAATACTCAGAGTTGGCTTCACAAGATTACCCCCAGTTCTTAAAGGGTAGCTGCTCAGCCTGCATAAAAATCATGCTTTCAGTGACTCCAGAAGTATTAATCACTGAGAAAAACAATGTTTTCTAGTTACAGGCAATTACATTTACTTTATTATTTGACAGTGTTTTTTCAAATGGTATGACCATTAGTGGGTTACAACCATAAGTGAGTTATGAAACCAACTTAATAGGTCACATCACAACCAATCAAAGTGTGCTTATATGAATGTGTATATCTGTGTGCATGTGTGTAGCACACACATTTATACATACCTATACACACATACACATATAAGGATTGCTCATTAAACTTTTGTTAGCTTTCTTTATGTGAATATGAGTCTCAAAATAAATTATATTTCTTACTGTGGATGGCACCTTTAAAAGCTTGAAAAATAATGCTGTAAGATGTAATTTTACTTTAGGAACAACTGACAAAGAAGAGAGTGTGTTTACGTATGATGGCCAAAATTTGTATTTCTGCATTTCTGTAAATTCTGCATTTTGCAGCAGCAGCCAGAAAATATACAAAACAGTGACCCAATGTGATTGCTGTGTAATTGCCTTCTTTGTCTTTTTTCCTTTTCCTCATTAATCAGCTGACTGAGCTGATTAAGAAACTGCAGCTGCTGGCCGGGTACAGTGGCTCACACCTGTAATCCCAGCACTTTGGAAGGCTGAGGCAGGTGGATCACCTGAAGTCAGGAGTTCGAGACCAGCCTGGACAACATAGTGAAACCCTGTCTCTACTAAAAATACAAAAATTAGCTGAGTGTGGTGGCACAAACCTGTAATGCTAGCTACTTGGAGGCTGAGGCAGGAGAATAGCTTGAATCCAGGAGGTGGAGATTGCAGTGAGCCAAGATTGCGCCACTGCACTAAAGCCTGGGCAAGAGTGAGATACTGTCTCAAAAAATAAAATCGGCCAGGCATGGTGGCTCACACCTGTGATCCTAGCACTTTGGGAGACCAAGGCAGGTGGATCATTTGAGGTCAGGAGTTCGAGACCAGCCTGGCCAACAGGGTGAAAACCTGTCTCCTATTAAAAATACAAAAATTAGCCAGGCATGATGACAGGTACCTGTAATCTCAGCTACATGGGAGGCTGAGGCAGGAGAATCGCTTGAAACCAGAAGGTGGAGGTTGCCGTGAACTGAGATCGCGCCACTGCATTCCAGCCTGGGTGACAGAGCGAGACTCCATCTCAAAAATAAATAAATAAATAAAACAAAAAAAGAAACTGGAGCTGCTAATTGTTTTTTTGTTGTTTTTTTTTAATTTTTATAAAGTTACTAATTTTTAAATTAAGGGACATAAATTATTTGATTCAACTTTTCATTTACTCTATCAGGGCCTGAGAAATATCATAATTACACTGAAAACCTTGTAAACAATAGCCTGACTTGCAAAATCATCTTAGATGATTTCCATCTCTCTTCTTGCCCCTGCCCTTCAGTAAATCAGATTAAAACATGGCTTGCTTTATGAGAATATAAACTGGAATTGTCAAATTTGAACATTAGGCCCATTTTTCTCAAGGAACTAAATACCTTGCTCTTGTAAAAGGTTGATAGTAGGTCTTCCAGCAGAGCGTGAGTGCACATTTCTGTTTAACAATAAAATTTCTTTTAAGTACCATTGTGAAAGTATTGTTTTTGATCTATTAAAGTAGTTCAGAGAAAAAGAAATGTAGAGCTCCATTTCAGGAGAACTCTGATCATTATTTAATTTGCTCTACAGCTATTAACATAGAAAAATAATTAACCTACAAAGGCAAATTTAGTCTTTTGGCTAATTGGATCTGTCTGATTAAGACTTGTCTTTGCTCTTCCTTCTGTTCATCACTGCCAGCAAATCTGGGGGAGAAATCTAGTCCAACCTACAACAAAAAAAGAAAAGATATTACATATTTAGGTTTAAGGAACCTCAAAAGAGATATTTTGGATTGATGCTATCCAATAGAATAAAATGTGAGGCGCAAAAGCAAGCCACATAAAAATATTAATTCTAGTAGCCACATTAAAAATATTAACAAAAACAGATGAAATTAATCTCAATATACTTTAACCCAATATATTCCATATATTATTATTTTAACACGTAGCCAATATAAAATATTTAGTTATTTTATATTCTTTTTTGTTTGTTTGAGACGGAGTCTGGGTCTGTCACCTAGGTTGAAGTGCAGTGGCACGATCTCGGCTCACTGCAACCTCTGCCTCCCGGGTTCCAGCGATTCTCTTGCCTCAGCCTCCCAAGTAGCTGGGATTACAGGCATGTGCCACCATGCCCAGCTAATTTTCGTATTTTTAGTAGAGACAAGGTTTCACTATGTTGGTCAGGCTGGTCTCAAACTCCTAACCTCAAGTGATCTACCGCCTTAGCCTCCCAAAGTGGTGGGATTACAGGCGTGAACCACCGTGCCTGGCCTTTGTGTTTTTTTCTTTTTGATATTAATATTTTGAAATCCACAGTGTATTTTACACTTACAGCACATCTCAGTTCAGAACAGTCACATTTCAAATGCTCAGGAGCCGTAAGTGGCCACTCCATTGGATGGCACAGATTATAGATGACTCCTTCTCCTGGGACTATTTTGGCATGCATTCTATTATCTATTCTGAATTTCAATGTTATTCTTATCTTTTGTCTTTAATTAAAAATGGAATTTATTACCAAGTAATAAAAATATTTCACAACTGGCCAAGCATGGTGGCTCATGCCTATAATCCCAGTACTTTGGGAGGGCAATGTGGGTGGATTACTTGAGGCCAAGTGTCCAAGACTAGCCTGGCCAACATGGTGAAACCCTGTCTCTACTAAAAATACAAAAAAATTAGCTGGATGTGGTGGCGCATGCCTGTAATCCCAGCTACTTGGGAGGTTGAGGCAGGAGAATTGCTTCAACCTAGGAGGCGGAGGTTGCAGTGAGCTGGGATTGCACCACTGCACTCCAGCTGGGATTGTGCCACTGCACTCCAGCCTAGATGACAGAGCAAGGTTCCATCTCAAAAAAAAAAAATTCACAATTATAAATTACTTAAATAAAAAAGTTATTTAATTACAAACTCTAGCCCATTTAAAGTGTGTTTCTAAATTACTTATGAAGAATTATAGATACTGTATTAACTCACCAGAGCAAGGACCCATATTTAAGCACAAGAAAAGAGAAAGCAAATTCAGAAATGCCATGATTTTTCTCTAATTAAGGTAGGCCTATGGTAAGGCTTTCGATTGTTCCATCCCCAAGCTTTCTTACTTATTAAAGAAGTATCAACAAATTATTATTTGGCTAAATGAAGTGAACATAATTATTTAAGTCAGTTACAATCACTATTACTGAACTAAGGATTATTTGCATATATAGAAGTTTGAATTAGAAGTCATTTGATCAGCCTAGTGGGTGTTTACCTCTCCAATTGCCAACAATCGATCCTTATAATTCTCGATAATGGGCAAAGCTACATCCAAATCCTGGGAGAAAAAAAGTAAAATTGTTAAAATGGAAGACAGGAACTGCCATTTCACAAGCTCCAATTATGTGCTAGGTGCTATGCTATCCTGGTGTTTTACGTACATTTAATTCATTTAAGCAGTCAAACAAGTAGCAATAGTAATCCTTCTATAATGGTGAGTACCTCTACCTGAAATTTGAGTAGAAACATATCCCATATCCATTCAGGTTACAAGAATATGACTTTTTATGAAGGGCGCCACTCAAACATTGCCTTCTGTTTAGGAGGTATTTCCTGCCATTTAGGAGGTATTTGGACATTCTGAAATCACTAAAAAAAAGAGAGGCAAAGCACCAGGTAGTCATCTTTGCATGTGAATTTTGCGATTGCATTGTTGTGTTCTCCCCTTAGAATTCGTCTGCTTGGTGAGTTTATAATAATGATAATCCCATACTTCCTTTGCACTGTTTCCACTGATTTCATTTGTCTTTATAGTCCTGCTTTGATTACTTGTCCTAAAGGTTCAGCCATATAAACAATGAATAGATATTCATTGTTTATGAGATACAGTGAATAGATATTCATTGTATATGAGATATACATGCTTATTAACTATTGAAGTAGTTGTGTATCATTAGTTTCAATGATATTACCTTTTCCACTCAGGAGAATTTGCCCTGTGAGCATTCCCTTCTTAGGCAGGGAAAAGAAATACATGGAAAATTGCTTCTAGATACCTTTTAGACTACATTGCAGATTTTAGTTTCAGGATATGTAAATGGCAACGTATTTCTCCTGAGGATAATCAGAACAAGAGAGAATTAAGAAAAGAATGGTAAAGCAGATGACAGAGGAACAGGGGTAGATTTTACAACTATGAGAGAGAGAGAACAAAGATAAAGGAGAGTAAGTTAAAGCCTTGAAATATAGTCTAGTAGACCTGAAGAAGAATTAACATTGTCATGAGATGTGATGGGTATATGACCCTAGATGTCATAGAAGCTATCTGACAACAAGATGAGTAGGTTAAACAGTTCCAGGCAAAGCTTTTTCCCTATCACACATGCAAACTACTATATGTCTCTGAGATCTCAGAGGGACTGGAGAAGTAGGAGAAGTCACTCAGGAAATGTCTGACACTTAGAAAGCCTGAGTCACAGAAATTACACATTTGGAGGAAGATCAGATGTAGAAAAAATCATGCCTCTTGGAATATGTATTATCTATGAAAAAACAAAACAGATTTACAGTAAGACTATTCAAACTCCTAATAAAATAGACCTGGAAGCTTTTATCAAGTCAAGAATGATAAATAGAAATTAATAGAATATAATTCACATTACTTTTTTAACATGTACAAATGCATTTGTGTGTGTGGTCTCTGTCATTTTATTTTAGTAGATGTAAGCATATTTATAAGGCTATTTATAGGTCTATTTCTAACTTGAACTCCAGCCCCACTCCCTTCATAAGGTCTCAAGTTCCTTAACAGCTAATGGTTCTACTATACTTTTCTCGTTTTTGTTTTTTTTAAAGATAGGGTCTCAGTTTATCACCTAGGCTGGAGTGTGCAGTGGTGCAATCATAGCTCACTGCAGGCTTGAACTCCTGGGCTCAAGTGATTCTTCTACCTCAGCCTCCCAAGTAGCTGGGACTACAGGCACATGTCCCTATGCCTGGCTGATATTTTTAACCTTTGTGTAGAGATGGGGTCTCGCTATGTTTCCCAGGCTGGTCTCCAACTCCTGGGCTCAAGCAATCTTCCCACCTCAGCCTCCCAAAGTGTTGGGATTACAGGAGTTGGCCATGGCACCCCGCCCTATTATGGTTTTTGTAAAAAGAAGATTCTATACCCCTATCCTTTATGACTGGGCATACTACTACTATATAATTTTCATCATTTACAAATGAGGAAATTCAGACTTGGCAAATTTAAGTAATGTGCCACAGATCACAGAAGTCAGTAGACCAGGTCTCTCTGACTTCAAGGCTCATGCATGCTGTTTCCACCATGCTGCTGAAAGAGGAAAGGAAGGAGGGACAAAAAATGGAATAAATGAAAGAAGGAAGGAGGACAAAAGGGATCAAGGGAGGAGAAGAGATGTATTCATAATGATTTTAAATAATTAAAATCGATTTTTTTATTATAGAAAATGTTTAGTCTTCAGAATCTTTAGAACAGGGGTCAGATGTTTAACAGAAATTAGTGAAGTGGGACAAGCAGACACAGTAGCTAACTGAAAAGCAAATACCCTGCATGCACGAGCAGCAGAATGCCACCAGGGAATTGTGAGCCACCACAGTTCATTGTGATTTATCCCAAGTGCCTAACTGTGTCTGGTAATAATATTTATTGAATGAATGAATTAATTCAGGAATATGTTAAAAGACTTATGTGATGCTAGGCAATTCATCTTACAAAACAAGTTAAATTGATGAATACTTAGTACCTATCTAGCTTTGTACTACGTATTTTGGAAGGTTGTAAAGGTGCAATGAGGCATACTTCCTGTTTTAAAGGGGCTTATAATCTAATAAATAGGAGAAAACTAAACTGCAGTATGGACTACAAGTGCAATTGGAATAAAAAAGGGCCAACTCTGCTCATCTCTAATCTATTCCAGAGGATTATCACATTTGATGGGTTCTATCTGCTTTGATAATCAAGAATTACCTATCAGCCAGGCATGGTGACTCACACCTGTAATCCCAGCACTTTGGGAGGCCAAGGCAGGTGGATCACTTGAGGCAGGAGTTCAAGATCAGTCTGGCCAACATGACAAAAACCCATCTCTACTAAAAATACAAAAAAATTAGCCGGGTGTAGTGGTACATGCCTGTAATCCCAGCTACTTGGAAGGCTGAGGCATGAGAATCACTTGAACCAGGGAGGCAGAGGCTGCAGTGAGCCGAGATGGCACCACTGCACCCCAGCCTGGGTAGCAGAGCAAGACTCTATTTCAGAAAAAAAAAAAAAAACAAAGAAGGACCAATCATATTGTTGGCATACTAATTACTTTGGTAAGTTAAGCAGTCCACTCAATTCTATATTAATGGCAAATATATGCTAAATCCACCCAGTTCTCTACCTCCAATGCTAGTACTCTGATCCAATCCACCATCATTCGTAGCCTTCTAACTTTCTCCCCTTTTCATTTTTTGCCCTCTTTAAAACTCACTCTTCATACCACAGCCAACGGGAACTTTTTTTTTTTTTTGTCATTTTTCTTCACCAACTCATTTTACTGCCAGAGCCAAGGGGATCTTTTTAAAACCTAAATTACATCTTGTTACGCCTCACATTAAACCCTCCATTGCACATGAACTAAAATCCAACAAGGTCCCATATGAAATCTCTGCATATCCCTCTTACCCCATCACTATCATTCCTCTCTTCCTCTAGCCATATCAGCCCACTTTCTGTTTCTTGACTACACTCAGCTTATTCCTACCTTAAGACCTTTGTGATTTGTTGTTTCCTTTGCATATAACACCCTGATCCTTTCTTTGCATGGCCAATTCCTTTGTAACATTCAGGTTGCAGCTCAATTGTCACTATCACAGAGTCCTTCCTTGATGACATCATCTAACAACCAGCATCCACAACACCTACTACATAATTTCGTTTCATTGTCTTCAAAGCACTTATTGCTATCTAAAGTCTTCTTGTTCGTGCAATTGTTGACTGTACCATCTAGAATCTAGCTTTTGTGAGAGGGATCTTACTCATTATTGGGTCTGCAGTGCTGACAGCAGTGCCTGGCATGAAGCAGGTGCTCAGTACACATTGTTTGACTACCTAACTAAATGAATGTCTATTAGTATAAATTCCCACATAAATGAAAGAATTGCTGCCCTGCTATGATTCCACATTTGTAGAGTTGTGACTGTCTGGCAATGCAGCTAATTTTATCATAATAATTCAGGATAGCTATAAGATAAGCATTTTTACCTGAAGTGCATGAATTTTATTTTATTTCTATTTTGTTTTGCTTCTTTTTTTTTTTTTTAAAGAGATGAAGTCTCACCATGTTGCCTAGGCTGGTCTCGAACTCCTGAGCTCAAGTGATCCTCCCATCTCGGCCTCCCAAACTGTTAGGATTACAGGCATGAGCCATGATGCCTGGCCATGAATTTTATTTTAAAATAAGTAGAGCTACCTAAGGTATCTTAATATAGAAATAGAGATACATTATTATTTTTTAAATGGCCCCATATCTTAATTTATTCATAAGTAACAAAAAGTCATTACTTCTTCGAAATGGGACTATCAACCCCACTATGCAATAAAGCACTCAAGAAATTGTGCATCTTCCTGACGCTGAGTCAGAAGACAAATGTGAAATATAAGACATACCAACTATTGTGAGTCAGAGAGACCTTGTGGGTAGGATGTTTTTAGAGAGGTCATAAAATCAGTGCAATTTAATAGTTGGAGAGCAATCCTGCGGTAGTGGTTCTATGGTCAAAGACAAACTACTTACTTGAACTCATCTGTTCCCTTATAGTATATGGCATCTCTGAATTTGTATCTTTCTTTTTCTAGATATTCTATCACTTTTTTGCCAAAGCAACATGACTACAGGACCAAGAAAATGTGAAAAAAGTTACACATAATTCTACTATATCAACACAATTACTATCATTTCTGTGTTTTCTCTCCAGTCTTTTCTTTATGAATATATGTTTAGGTACATGTCACTCATAGTGAATATGCCATTTGGTATTCTGCTTTTCTCCCTGTATTATACTGTAAGCATTTTCCATGTGCTGTATACACTTTATAATCCTCATTTTCTGTAAATGCATTATATTTAACACTCTACAACTTAATTAATGATTCCTTTATTTCTGAACCTCTAGGCTGTTTCTACTTTTTCTCTATTACAAATAATCTTGCGACAAACATCTTTGTGAAATAAGGTAGTGTTTCCTTCTTTTGGATTATTTCCTGAGAATATAAATTAGAAAGAGGAGGATTACTGAGTAAAAGAATTCTTTTGTTTTTTTGTTTGTTTTTGATGGTTCCTGTTTTGCATGACTGTTACCTTTAATGTGACACTTCTTTGGTCTTCTGGTAAAAGTCCTTGAACTGGATGAACACCCAAGCATGGCAGGACAAACCCATTATACCTAAAAATGTAGAACCAATTAAGAAAGCAGGAATAGTAGACTAGTAGATTACAATGTATTCTAAAGAATAAGCAGAGGCCAGGCGTGGTGGCTCATGTCTGTAATCCCAGCACTTTGGGAGGCTGAGGCAGGTGGATCACTTGATGCCAGGAGTTCGCGACCAGCCTGGCCAACATGGTAAAATCCTATCTCTACAAAAAAATACAAAAATTAGCCAGACCTGGTGGTGCATGCCTGTAATCTCAGCTACTTGGGAGGCTGAAGCAGAGAATTGCTTGAACCCACAAGGCAGAAGTTGCAGTAAGCTGACATTGTGCCACTGCACTCCATCCTGGGTGACAGAGTAAGATTCAGTCTTAAAAAAAAAGAAAAGAAGTAGAAAAGAATCTCTTTTTAGGACCACGTTAAAATGCTTTTCCCTCTTTATTCTCTTTAAAAATGGATCTTTGATATTGTAAACTGGATGTCACAACTGTGTTCTTATTAGCAGCCCTCTTAATTAAAAGTAGCACCTTTCTGAAAGTTGTATAATCTTTTCAAATTCTCCTGAATGTTCAGCAACCGCCACAAGAGCCACAACATTGGCCTGAAAAAAAAAAAAAAAAAGAATAGAGTTCCAAACAATACACATTTTATATAAATTATATAAAAATTTAAAGTTTTCTCTGCATTTCAGTTGTCCTTGTTCACCCATGCTCCATCAATACAATCAGAAGGGCTATCATTGAGTATTTACTATGTTTCAGGCTCTATGTTAAGTGAATATAAATACTGCATCATTTAATTTACAGAAACCTATAAAGTAGACTGTAGTCTACTGTACAGATCAGAAGACAGAGTTTTGGATGTCGAATAACTTGCCCAAGGACATCAGGTCTATATATCAGGTCCAAAGCCCACATTCCTAATTAAGCTGCCACAGTGAAAGCTTGCTGTACGTAAAAATGTACTGCAACCATTTCTGGCTCTATCATTTTCTGAGATGGCCACAAAATGCTAGTTACAATGAATTTAATAAACACTTCCCAAAAAAATAATTTTTCCAAACAAATCAAAACATTTCAGAAAACTTTTATAATATATCCTACATCTCCAGAATCACATGAATTTAAAAACTGAAAGACGGACCAATTTTTTCCATAGTGCTATTGAGCATGGTAGCTATAGGAACATGTTTTGAATTCAGACCAACTTGTCTCTATCACTTCACTAGCATGTGTCTTTGGACCAGTTACTAATCTCTAGGCCTTAGTTTCCTCATCTGTAAAATGGGAAATGGTTGGCTATAAAATAATAATTTCCTCAGAAGGCTGTTGTAAAATATTGAATGAGGTAAAGTCCAGAAAGGCCTTAGCTCAGTACCCGGCATGTGGCAAACACTTAATAAATGCTACTTAGGCTGGGAGCAGTGCCTCATGCGTATAATCCCAGGGTTTTGGGAGCTTGAGGTGAGTAGATTGCTTGAGCTCAGGAGGTTGAGACCAGCCTGGGCAACACAGTCAGACCTTATCTCTATTTTAATTATAAATAATACAAATTGGCTGGGTGCAGTGGCTCATGCCTGTAAGTCCAGCACTTTGGGAGGTTGAGGTGGGCAGATCACCTGAGGTTAGGAGTTTGAGACTAGCCTGGCCAACATGGTGAAATTCTGTCTCTACTAAAAATATAAAAATTAGCTAGGTGCGGTCATGCTCGCCTATAGTCCCAGCTATTCGGGAGGCTGAGGCTGGAGAATCACTTGCACCTGGGAGGTAGAGCTTGCAGTGGGATGAGACTGCACCACTGCACTCCAGCCTGGGCAACAGACTGACACTCTATCTCAATAAATAAATAAATAATAAACATTAAAAATGCTACTTATAAACTACTGAAACAACATCAAGGTAGTATATTTAAATTTCAAGCTGTCTTTGCTTGAAATGATAGTAAAATAAAAAACCAAAAGAGCAATTACAAATATTGACTTACCTTCTTGGCTTTTTCCAACACATCATCCAAATCCTAAAACATGCATAAGAAATCACCATTATTTTAGATGAATAAGTAACTAATCTTGGACTGTATATGTCAATGTAGTTGAGGCATCACAAAGAATGGCAATGATAGCAACGAATAGAGTAGTGGAAAGCAAGGAGCCTACGCTGACCCACCTCCTGTTTACTCTCACTCTCAGTAAAGTCTAGCTTCTGTTCCCAACACTAAAAGAGAAACCTCTATTGTCAAATATACAGGGTATTTCTCTGTCCTCATCTTACTCTATTCCTCGGCAGCATTTGGAATCCCTCATTTCCTTACTCCTTCCTCCTTAAAATGGTTTCCACTCTTCACTTCTGCAACACCACTCTCTCGTTGGTGACTACTTTTCAGTCACCTTGACAGGCTTCCCTTTCTCTTTCTGACTTCAAGAACCTCTGCTCCTTTCTCTGTATTTGCCTTGCGTAATCTCACTTCCTGTCATGGTTTTAATATCATAATTATGCTGAGTCTCCAATTTTTTTTTTTTTTTGAGACAACATTTTGCTCTTGTCTCCTAGCTAGAATGCAATGGCATGATCTCGGTTCACTGCAACCTCCACCATCCAGGTTCAAGTGATTCTCCTGCCTCAGCCTTCTGAGTAGCTGGGATTACAGGTGACTGCTGCCACACCCAGCTAATTTTTGTATTTTTAGTACAGATGGGGTTTCACCATGTTGGCCAGGTTGGTCTTGAACTCCTGACCTCAAGTGATCCACCTGCCTCAGCCTCACAAAGTGCTGGGATTACAGGCATGAGCCACTGCACCTGGCCTGAGTCCCCAATTTTTGTCTTTATTTTATAACTCTTTCCTGAACCCATGACTCACATTTAAAAATTAGGACATCTCCACTGGGATGGGATTAGGTTTCCCAATATGCCCCAAACACAAATCTTTATTTTCTCCTCAGAAACTTATTCCTTCTGCCTACCTCCCCACCTCCACCTCAGACCTTGGTCTTCCCTTATCTCAGTAAACAGCACCACCATCTTCCCTAAAGCACTAGCTAATAATCTGAGCCATCCTTGATTCCTCCCTTTCCCTTGTGATCCACACACAATTCTTCAGTACGTACTGCGGTCTGTGTCTCTAAAATGTATCTTGAATCCATATATTTCTCTCAAACTCACCTTCAATCATCGTAGTACGAACAGCCAACATCTCTTGCCTATATACTGCAAAAGCCTCCTAACTGGCCTTCTAGCTTCCACTCTTCTCCATCCATTTGCCACACAGCAGTATAATGGTATAAAAGTGGATAGCATCACACCTAGCCATTTTTCTGTAATCCCAGGACTTTGGGAGGCCAAGGCAGGTTAATTAATTGAGACCAGGAGTTCAAGACCAGCCTGGGTAACATGATGAAACCCTATCTCTACTAAAAATACAAGAAACTAGCCAGGTGTGGTGGTGCACACCTGTGATCCCATCTACTCAGGAGGCTGAGACAGGAGAATCGCCTGAGCCCAGGAGATGGAGGTTGCAGTGAGCTGAGATCGTGCCACTATTGCACGTCAGCCTGAGTAACACAGCCAGATTCTGTCTCAAAAAAAAAAAAAAAGGAAGAGAAAAAGAAAAAAAGGATAGCAGATCTTGTCACTCTCTTTTTAAAAAGCCCTTTAATGAATCCACATTGTGCTTCAAATGCAATCCAAATTCCTTACTGACCTACCTCACCTATCCCCTGCAAACCTCTCCAGTTTTGTTTCATGTCTTTCTTTTTCTAGCTCATCAAGCTCCATTCAGCATTTCTGCAGCTGGAATATGCCAAATTCTATCTTGTCTGGGAACCTGCAACCTATCTGTTTTCCTCACCAGCATACACTCACCCCCTGGTTTAGGTGACTTCTTGTCTTCTCAGCCTTAAGTGTCAGCTCCTGGGAGGATTTCCCCCTGAAACAAAATCCCCCTTACTTTTCTATCATTAGTCTCTAGTTTCCCATGTAATGTGTAAAAAGTTTGTAACTGATTTTATGTATTATTTTTATATTATTTTAATTGAGACAGGGTCTCACCACTTTGCCCAGGCTGGTCTCCGAACTCCTGGAGTCAAGCGATCTGCCTGCTTTTGCCTCTCATAGTGTTCGGATCACAAATGTGAGCAACCACACCGGGCCATGTGTGTGTATGTATATGTATATGTATATGTATATGTATATGTATATATATATATTTTTTTCCTTCCTTCCCTTCTTCCTTCTTCTTCTTTTCTCTCTTTCTTTTCTGTTACCCAGGCTGGAATGCAGTGGAGTGATCTCAGCTCACTACAACCTCCACCTCCTGGGCTCAAACGATTCTCCCAGCACAGCCTCCCGAGTAGCTGGGACCACAGGCAAGCGCCACTACCCTCGGCTAATTTTTGTATTTTTTTGTAGAAAGGAGGTTTCACCATGTTGCCCAGGGGTGGTCACCATCTCCTGGACTCAGGCGATACGCCGAGCCCGCCTCAGCCTCCCAAAGTACTGGCAGTACAGGCGTGAGCCCGCGCCCGACCTTTCCGGGATTTGAACGCGTTTTGAGGACCGCTTCCCAGGAAAAGTGGCATCTCAGCCAGGGAGGTGAGAGGCCCGAACGGAAAAACAGGCCAGCCAAGGGGAGGGGGGGGAACGATTCCTGGAACTCAGAAGAGCACACAAAAGCCTTGTGGAGACAGCTTACAGCGACTTCATCGGGGGAAAAAAATCGGTATGTCTGAAGTTAAGGAATAGGGAAATGAGGGGCGGGTCATACGGCCATAAACAAGGGTCTGGTGGGGGGATGGGGTTTGGTCCCAAGGGAGGAGAGCAAAGATAACGCGAGTGGAAAGGACGGGGGCCTCCCTGCTCCCTGGGGCCCCGCATCGCCCTCACATACGCGGTCGAAGTCCGGGGCGGAGAGGTGGCAGTGACAGTCCACCAACCCTATGCCCACCGTGCCCATCGCGCCCCGGCGGCCGCCGTTTTAGACGCGCCCACAGAGCCAGAGCCGGAACGTTTTAGCTGCAGCGTCCTAAGTTTCTAGGGGGATGCATGCTTGTTACACCAGTGGGAACCCGCTTTTCCGCTCTCAGAGTCCCGCCCACAGTTCCGACAAAAAATGGCGGGGTCTTCTGAGTTGGTGGTCCTTGACCCCCCGTGGGACAAGGAGCTAGTGGCCGGGACCGACAGCCAAGCCTTGGTTTCTGCCACTGCCCGAGAGGACTTTCGGGTGCGGTGCACCTCGAAGCGGGCTGTGACCGAAATGCTACAACTGTGCGGCCGCTTCGTGCAAAAGCTCGGGGACGCTCTGCCGGAGGAGATTCGGGAGCCCGTGCTGCGAGATGCGCAGTGGGTACGGGCCCAGTTAGCCAGTTCTTTACTTATCACCCCCCTACCCAACGCCCAGGGTCTTAGGATTCAGAAAGATCCCATGACAGGCTTCGGCAGAATTAACGGTGCCCCAGGCAACTGTGTAACCAGTGCGAGAAACGCGAGGAGAGAAAGAAATAGATGATGTCAGCTGGGTATTATTAATTATTTAAAACAGCGCTGTCCAGTGAATATACACAAGCTGAACTTTACGTAATTTTAATTTAAAAATAAGAAATAGGTGAAGTTAATGGAAATAAAACATTTTGTTTAATCCAGTAAATCCAAGATATTTTAACATGTAATAATATCAAATGAATGAGATATTTTGCATTCTTTTGTTCGTACTAAGCTTTTCAAATCTGGTGTCTTGTATTTACCGCACATCTTTCGAACTAGCTACATTTAAGTGCTCAGTAACTACAAAGTGGCTAGTGGCTCACCTGTTGGACAGTGCAGCCTTAGACTATGAGGAATTCTCCTGGAAAGGGTAATCTGAAAATTGGTCATTCACCTAGCCAGCATTTGGTCTTTCCTTTTGTCGGTTTTAGAGTGAAAACATTTTCCTTGGAAGTCTAAAATAGATTTTAAAAAATTTTGTGTTGGTTGTAAACTTTACTAAGATCACACATTGGTCCTTATATCGCACTTCCCCAGTCTTTCTTAAATATTTTGCACAGCCCTGAAAGTGATAATTTTTTGGGAAGACAAGAAATAAAGCGGTTATGTGCTTCCTTATGATAGGCACCAATCTACTTATATGTAGAGGGAAAAAATTAAAAGCTTATAATACAGCACATTTGTGAGTTATGAATGACCACAGTGCAAACAGTAAAAATAAAGGTTAAGTGGAAGAATAAAGAAACACTACCTGGGTTGTGTATGTAGTTTTGTATATAGTGGGTCTTATGTCATTTCTTCTTGCAAGCAAGGCAAGAATAGAGTTTTTTGGGAGAAGACTTGTTATATAATGATCTTAAAATTTGTCTGTTTCTAGGAAGTGCTAAGGTATTTAAAACATTTATGTGTCTTACCGAAAAAGAGGAACTTGGCTTTAACCTATTACGTTCTGTTTAATGGGATTATAAAGTGAATTATAAGATAAAGTTTCCAGGACTTAGACTACCACAGAAATTCACTTGTGTTTTATTTTAAATAAGGCAGAAGCTTTATGTTGTATCTCTGTTTAAAACTGCATAATATTAAGTAGCAGATTTTCTTCAAAAATAGTATTGGTAGGAGTCTGCAATGAATATTACAAAGACAATATATTTTCTCAGCAATTCTTGAAAGTAATTCTAGAAAATAATTAAAACATACATAGGCCCGGTGTGGTATCTCATGCCTGTAATCCCAACACTTTGGGAGGCCGAGGCAGGTGGATCACCTGAGATCAGGAGTTCAAGACCAGCCTGGCCAACATGGTGAAACCCCGTCCTACTAAAAATATAAAAATTAGCCGAGGGTGATGGCGTATGCCTGTAATTCCAGCGACTCAGGAGACTGAGCCTGGAAAATCGCTTGAACCCGGGCGGCAAAGGTTGCAGTGAGCCAAGATCGGGCTATTGCACTCTAGCCTGGGTGACAAAAGCGAAACTCTGTCTCAAAAAAAAAATAAGGATTTTACTTTATGAAATCTTTGAAATGTAGAATATGTACTTTAACTCATAATTATCAGTCATTTGGTTTATGTTATTTTTAATTATACAAAGGGTACAAAATATATGCTCATAAAAAATTCAAACAATAGCATAAAGTAAAATTCTTTGAGCTTCCCTTCCCCATCCCTTTTCCTTCTAGGACGTGACATACTATTTTGGAGTGTACTTGGGGAGAGTAAATTTTCTATACCCCTTCCTATGGCTTTACCTCTTTCTCTCTGTTTATGTCTGTTTGTCTACATTAATATTGTCATGCTGATGAATTGTTATTGACCTGCGTTTTTTGAAACCAAACAAGTCTTTGACTATTACTTGTCAGTGTTATGTAGAGATTGTCTTCATTCGTTTTAGGTACTGTGTGGTATGAATATTGTCTATTTAACTCTTCTAATTTTGAATTTAGTTTTTTTCCCACAATTTAAAAAATTTCAAACAGTGCTGAAATGAACACTTCTAGCACATTCTCTGTATGCTTTTATGGGAGTAGTCCTTTAGTATACATTGCTAGACGTGAAATTGTTGAGTAATAGAGAACATGTACTGCAGAATTCCTTTAGTCCTTTATTATTTAAAAAAATTGATGAAATCCAATTTGCCTGTTTTTTGTGTTTTTTTTTTTTGTATTTTAGTTCTTTATCTTTTAATGTATTATGAACATTTTTGACCTTACAAAAAATTAGTACAGTGGACACCATATATCTACCACCAAACTCAACAGTTGTCAAAATTTGCAAAGTTTGCATCTCCCTCTGTCTCCCAGGCTAGAGTGCAGTGGCAATCGTAGCTCACTGTAACCACAAACTTTTGGGCTCAAGTGATCCTCTAGCCTCTGCCTTTCAAGTAGCTGGGACTACAGGCATGTGCCACTATGCCTGGCTAATTTTTAAATTTTTTGGTAGAGAAGAGTGTCTCACTATGTTGCCAAGACTGGTCTGGAACTGGCCTCAAGCAATCCTCCTGCTTTGGCCTCCCAGTGATGGGATTATAGGCATGAGCCACTGCACCTGGCCTACATTTGCCATTTTAAAGCAAATCTTAGATCTCATGTCATTTCATCCCTGCATACTTAAGTGTTCATCTCTCAAAAATACAGTCCTTTATAAATATAAATTAATTTTATTTTTAAGGATGTATATTTTTCCTCTTGTTAACATCAGCAGTCATTCAGCAGCATATGTAGTACTTGTACCCCTGAGACTCAACAGAGCCTAAATTTGTTAGCTTTTATTTTTTCTTTCATTCTAGTGGTACATTTTTTTCGTTTTTAAGAATATTACAAAATTTTGTATCAGATTTTCTCTTGGGTAGCGTAATGGCTATGAGACCAAAATGTAGGTAGGATCAATAATTGAACTGGAATCTTCATTGAAGAGAATAATATACTAATAAGCTATTCTGCTACCTTTCTTTATATCCTCTGTCACAAATCTGGAAGTGTTATTTTACCAAAACATTTGAATTGAGTATTTAAAATTATTTTTAGTGACTTGACTATTGTGAATTTATTGCAGACTTTTGAATCAGCTGTGCAAGAGAATGTCAGCATTAATGGGCAAGCATGGCAGGAAGCTTCAGATAATTGTTTTCTGGGTATGTGACTTAACTTTTTCCATCTGTTATTAATTTCTGGGTTATTTTTGCAGCTAATTTTGTTTTGAATGCTGTTTTTTAATCTCCATTTTCAGTGTCATTTATTTTTAAGAAGTTCTTTACTAGGGGAATAATAAAGAACTGAGATTATGACTTCAATAGTCTTCTTGTCAATAATTTATTGGAAAATACCATAGAGCTATCTCCAGATGACAAAAGAGGCTTAGGGAATTTCTGTAATTATTTACAAAGCAAGTCATATTTTTGTAAGTGATCTCTAGAGTGAATAGTGAAGTACCTTTAGAAGTGTAAAGTTAAACTATACAAGTACCATGTGAAGGATGAGCTTACATCTTTGTAGAAGCCTCCTTAAAAAGACAAATTTTCTTTTTTATTTTTGAAACAGTCTTGCTCTGTCGCCCAAGCTGGAATGCAATGACACAATATCAGCTCACTGCAACCTCTGCCTCCCAGGTTAAAGCTATTCTCTTGACTCAGCCTCCTGAGTTGCTGGGATTACAGGCATGTGCCACCACGCCCAGCTAATTTTTTGTATTTTTGGTAGTGGATGGGGTTTCATCATGTTGCCCAGGCTGGTCTCAAACTCCTACCCTCAAATGACCCGCCTGTCTCCGCCTCCCAAAGTGCTGGAATTACAGATATGAGCCATTGCGCCCAACCTTGTTCTCAACTCTTGGCTCATAGTAGGCACCTTTAAAATATGTTAAATTAATGAATCATTCTTTCCTGTTCACTTTTTTTTTCCTTTTTTTTTTTTTTAGACAGAGTCTCACTCTTGCCCAGGCTGGAATGCAGTGATATGATCTCAGCTCACTGCAACCTCTACCTGCCAGGTTCAAGCAATTCTCATGCCACAGCCTCCCAAGTAGCTGGGATTACAGGTGCTTGCCACCACGCCCTGCTAATTTTTGTTTTTTTAATAGAGACGGGATCTTACCATGTAGGCCAGGCTCCTTGGCCTCCCAAAGCATTGGGATTACAGGCCTGCGGCTGGGTCCTGTTCAAATTTCATTATACATTTTAGTTGTCGCTTTATCATTTGGTGGTGCTAAGAAAGCATCTTCCTCTCTACAAAAAATATTTAGCTGGAATACCTTTTTTTTAACTGATTGTGAATAGTACATTATTTTCTTCAGGCTAATGATTTAACTTTTGTAATGAATAAATGAAAATTTAGGGCTGCTTATTTAAATAATTATTCAGAGTAAGAAATAACTGTTATTTCTTGTCCTCAAAAGAAGGGTACCCTCACAATGTATACTACTTGGGTGATGAGTGCACTAAAATCTCAGACTTCACTACTATACTATTCATCCATGTAACCAAAAACCACTTATACCCCAAAAGCTATTGAAAATCTATCTATCTAGCTAGGAAAGAAGGAGGGAAGAAAGGAAAGAAAGATGGAAAGGAAGGGAGGGAGGCAGAGTGGGAAGGAGAGAGAGGGAAAGAAAGAGAAAGGAGGAAGGAAAGAGAAAAAGAAAAAAAAAGGATACCCTCAACAGAACTAATTTAGTGGGAATCAATTAATATTTGTTACATGAAAGAAAGAGTATACCAGATACGATGTGCTGGATTAATCTTTATCTGATACGTATATGCTGAAACATCAGCAATTTCTCAAAATATTTCAAAAAATTATGTTTCAGACATCAGATTTCTTCCTAATAAAGCTTATGATCAATAAAATAAATTGGTCAATTTCTAGCATAGATTTTGACACAACAGAGCAATATGAGGTAAACCATTTAAGCTTAGGACTTAGCTTTTTGGTATTTGTAACTACTTAGTATTTTCACTCTTTAAAATGATTTTCAAAATGAAGTTAGATGGATCACCTACATTCATTTCATCTGGCGTACTTCATTTCTGGGCCCCATCCCAGACATACTGAATCAAAAATCTGTACCCCTAACATACTCCCCAGGTGATTATTCTACTAAAGTTTGAGAATCATTATTTTAAAACACAAAAAAGCATATGATAAAATGCAGTTAGCTAAATGAAGGAAACTCTAAACTCATACTATCTTTCAGTTTTTCCTACCGTCAATCCAGTTGAGTCCCATTTCAGATCTTGTTACTCCATTCACTGCTACTGTCATAGCTTTGGTTCAGTACATAATAAGCCAAAACTTATTAGCATCCCTGATATTAAATACCCTTTACAGTCTGGTTCTTATATATTTTATCATCCATTTTTTCTTTAATCTGTAGCAATTTAGAACTTTTCTCAGGTCCCCAGAGACTAGGATCTTGCAAATACTGTTTCTTCTGCCTAAAATGCTTTTCTCCATTCCTTTTTCCCCTACTAGTTTTTATCCATTGGACTTAACACTTCTACTTCAAGCTCAAGTCTTACATTTCCCAGTCAGTCAATTTTCCATTGTTCTGTGTCCTGATGGCATTTTGTTCATACCTCCATTGCATTTATCAGGTTGTCTTGCAGTTATCTGTTTCTTTCAGCAAACTGTGAACTCTTAGAGTACAAATCACGTTGTTCTCATCTTTGTATTTCTCTTGTTGAGGCCTAGCCTCTTCTAGATGCTCAATAATTGATCGTTCAATGCGTAAATAAATCAGTCACCAAAGTGGAGCATCCATTAACTTGCCATATTTGTTTTCCTTCATTATTTTGTATTTTCTAAATTTAGTTTATAACACATTTCCATACAGAATATAAACAATGAGTTTTAGGGAACTTTTTAGATATACTTTTTTTTTTCTTAAATAGATTCTGACATCAAAGTACTGGAAGATCAGTTTGATGAAATCATAGTAGATATAGCCACAAAACGTAAGCAGTATCCCAGAAAGATCCTGGAATGTGTCATCAAAACCATAAAAGCAAAACAAGAACTTCTGGTAAGATGATTTGCCTTTAAAAGTTGTTGTATATTTTAACACAATAAAAGCATTAAAATATAAGGCTCTACTTGGAGATAAATGACATTTTGTTGTCTCTTTCTTTCCTGCCTGAATTAGTATTGTTTGTCTCTTACAAGACTTTCTTCTTCTAAGTCATACTGTTTTGAACACACTGGTTCAAAAATGAAAAAAAATGAAAGGTATAGTGAGTGGTTAAAATTGAAACTGACGATGGAAAACTGACAATGACTTTATGATTCTGAGACCAATGGAAAAGGAAGCTTTTAACACTTTTCTTTCTATTTGTCGTGGGTTTTGGCATATATTTGTATGTTTGTATATTTCGGAAGGCCGTTTAGTTAAATTGATGATGAAGAGAGTTTGAGTATCTGTTCATAACACTGAAGTTTATTTTATGAATTGGGTGTAATTTGTTTTGCTGCAAAAATCATGACCATCTGTGTCACAAGACCAGGAACTCAGCTCCTTCAACATGAGCTTTTTAGACAAGCAGAGCCATAGACTTCCTTCTTACAATTACTGTAGATATCAGTGACCACCCATATCACACCCTTATCTTTTCATGTTTATTAGGACTGGAATTTTTAAAAAATAGGAAATACACAAGAAAATTGGACCCAGATCTTCCCTTGGTGGAGTGGGGAGGTTTGCTAGGAATAGCATTGTCCCACCAGTGAGGTACATTTTGTTTTTAGATTATGCTATACTGTTGCCTTTCGTTTTTGAAATAATTAGTACATATGTTTGCATATAAATCTTCTAGTTGCCTCGGTTTCAGGATTGTTTCACGGCATTAAAGTCCAGGCTTAATACTTTATCTAACATTTTAGTTCTCATTCTATGAAAAACAATATTCATGAGCAGAATTTTTAATTTTGTTATAGCAGTTCTCAAGTACTCCATTCCATCACTTCCCCCACCCCTCCCACTTGAAAGTTTTTTTCAGGAAAAACATTCAAAGTGTATTTTTCAGTGTCTCCCTTGTTACTGCCCCACTACCCCCAAACCCCTAAAACTAGTAATCAATATTGCATAAAAGAAAAATGGCAGACCTAGGTCAGGTACTGCTGTGGTGGTTTAAAAAGTGATGTAAAATGGATGAGGTGAGGATACCAAAGACGTTTTAAAAGTTTTTTTCCTGTGCTGCCCTGCCCTGTGCCTTTCCTTCCTTCTTCCTTCCTTGTTGCCCAGACTGGTCTCAGACTCCTGGGCTCAAGCCATTCTCCTGCCTGGGCATCCCAAAGTGCTGGAATTACAGGTGTGAGCCACTATAGCTGGCTGAAGACCAGACTTATTTTTCTTCTTGCTTGCCTTCTTTTAACCTTTTTGGCTTCTGCTGGCTTTGGGCAAGAATAAGGAAGAATATTTTCCTCTTTTTGCCTGAATTGTAGATTATGTGCCAGCAATTCTGCTACTGTAATTTCAGTGTGTCACAGGATATATAGGCTTAGTGTGGTGGTAATGTAGCCTCGCCACTTTTTAGAGCCAAATTTTCATGGAAATAGCATTTTGAGTTCCAAACACTTGTCCTGGATGAACTTTTGAAACACAGTCCATTCATAATTGGAGACTACCCTGCACTTTAAACATAAAATTCAGTCTCTGTGCTTTTAATTTGCTTGATTGCTTTTCCTGATTATACTTTTTTTATGGTGCCACTTCTTAATGTATGCAGTAGGTGGCAGTACTGTAAAAGACATAATTCAGACTTAGTTTGACTGGTTTTACCTTCTCTCCTCTTCCCTACAGACTGTAGGATTTAATTTTTTTTCCTCAAAAGAATGACGCTATTGACTCTATAGTATATCTGCCATATTAGCTGAAAGAGATGTTTATATGAAGCATTAAGTGATTAAATCTGTTTTAATTTATGTTATGTTTAGAAGCAGTACCACCCTGTTGTACATCCACTGGAGCTAAAATATGACCCTGATCCAGGTGAGTCATTATCCATTTGTGGTAAAAATGAAGCATCTGCTTATATAATTTTAATGGGTTTCTGATACTCTTCTAAAAGGGTCAGCATCAAGGATATTCTCTCTTTGATGGTTCAACTTCCTACGAGTCATTCATGTTTAGCTCTTCACCTAGAATTATGAGGACTAGCTTTATACCCATTGACTCAGAATTCCAGGGGTGGGACCCAGGAATCTGAGCAGTTACAAAGTTCTCTCCTGACCCAGACTATTATAACACATACCCATCTCTAACTTCCAATACCCTCCTGTCTCTGTCGTTGGACTACCCATTCTTTACATTACAGCCAAAGCTATACTGTTAAAGCATTCACTCACAGTGTCACACCCTGTGTAGTAACCATCATTGGTTTCTCATTGTTTCTAAAATCAAATATAATATTGAATTTAAGAAGAGATAAGTATACTCATTATGCCTTTGAACTTAGTTTTGTTTCTGTTTAGATGTATTCCATACAACAGAAAAATAAACTTGACACAAACAAATTTATGTAAATCCAGCAACAGAACTAGCATTGCTAAAAATGTGGATTATGTATATTTTCAAATGACTATATTTTCATATTTAAAAAATTATAACAGTTTTCCTAAGTCCTTTGGAATTTGCCTTTGATGCTCAAAAATGCCATTTCTGAACTGTTAGGATAAAACAGTTAAATCTCTGATTCATTTGTATGGGATATTTATACATAAAGCTTTGAGTACTTTGTTGAATTCCAAACTACTTTTTAATATGTTCCCCCACATTTCCCAAATAGTCTAAGCTAATGGAATAAACTGAGAGGGGGATGTATAAGTACAAAGCTACTCTGAAGTTGATTAAAATCACATCACTTGCTGTGTTTGACATTAAAAATTGACCTAGGCCCTAACACTCATCAGTTTTCATGGTTCACTAAAAAGGGGTAGTTGCCAATATGCAGAGGTTAGCATATACTTGTTTTGGTTTTGAAAAACATAAAAACAGTAATTGAAACTTGTGGTATTATGATATACTCAAGTATTACTTTTTAGATACAGTCAGTTTCCCTCTAAAGAAACTTGGTTACCTTTTATCCTAGGGAAAACACACTTAGTTAAATGATCCTTTGAAACATGATTTTACTTTCACTGTTCTGATTATGTTGTATTAGTGGAAGAATCTTCTGTGTCATATGATTCTGACTTCAAAAGTAAGCAAAAAAATCAGAATCTTTTGGATAAATTTTGAGTTTTTTCATTGCGTATTTTCATAATGTTAACAAGCTTAGGATAGCATCAGTTCCTTACGGACAGCAAAATTAGCTTACGGTTATTAACTTTATATCTTTGGCCAAGTCACTTAACTTCTTCAAGCATCAGTTTCATTATTATTAAAATGACGAATTCTAGAATTGCTGCCTGATGCTTTAGGTGTGAATTCCAGCTCTGCACTGAACATTACAGAATGTCCTGCCTACTTATCAAGGTTGTAGTATAGCTAAGTCAGATAAGGGGCTGTATAAACTATATAACTAAAACAATACATAACTAGTAGTTTATAAGGATATACTGTGTAATAACCCTATTATAAACTGCATCTCATTTATAGTAATATACCTTATAATGTTGCATACCTTATAATCTGTTGAACTGGTAGAATCATATGAAACTGATTAAAATGATTTAGGAAGAAAAAGGAAAACATAAATTTCTATGGGCCTTAAAAATCTGAATCAGCTGCATGGGAAAACTTTTGTGGGAACTTCTTGAAATTTTTTTTCCTTTCTTGTAATACTAAGTGATATAAAATTTCTTTGAAAACTGATACTTTAAAGAGGGTTGTCTGGTTTTCAAAACCATTTAGGCAGTGTGTATAAGGTTGATTCAACTTAGTTACATTCTGAACTTTGGAGGATACAAAGATAAAGCAGACAGATTCTCCCCATAAAGAGCTTATGTCTGAGTGGGAGAAATAAAATATGAACATAAAACAGGATTCTTTCATGCCCCTAACTGGTTTCTTGCCTAGTTTTCCCCGTTTGAGTAAGTGACATCTGTACCTACATGTTGCTTTAGCTGAAGTTAACCTTGATTCTTTCTTCCATCAAACTCCTCATACCCTGTCCATCAATACATCCCATAAATTGTTCTTAGTATCATCTCACATTCATCGACTTCTCTTCATCTTGCTATTGTTACCTCTATTCTAGGTTACCATTACTCTAGCCAGGATTTCCACAAATGCTGTCTTAGAAGGTCTTCTTGTTTCACTCATGCTCTCTTCCATTTCATTCTGCGTAAATAGGGCAGAGTGATTTATTTTATTCTTTGAAATATTTCAAACATAGAAAATAAAGACTACAACATAATGAACATCTCCGTTCCCACCACCCATATTTAAGTGCTAATCACATTTTGTCACACTTGTTTCAGACGTTTTTAGGAACTAAAATGTTCAGATATAGTCGAAACTTTGTGTCTTCCACTATCCCATTCCACACCCTCCTACCTCAGAAGTATAGCTAAAATCCTCAAGCTATGTGACTCCTTGCTATTCATGTTTTTATACTTATTTTATAGATATGTATCCATAAACAGTGTATAGCATTTAAGTTTTTATATAAATTGTATCATGTTGATCATATCTGCAACTTCATTCATCTGTTGATGGACACTTAGGTTGGTTCCATAGCTAGGCTATTGTGATAGTGCTGTAATAAAAATGGGGATGCAGATATTGCCTAGATATACTGATTTTGTTTCTTTTGGATAAATACCCAGTGGTGGAATTGCTGGAGCATATGGTAATTCTATTTTTAGTTTTTTGAGGACCCTCCATATTGTTTTCCATGGTAGCTATACTAATTTACATTCTAACTGACAGTGTCTAAAAGTTCTCTTTTCTTCACATTCTCACCAGCATTTGTTATTTTTTTGTCTTTTGATAGTAGTCCTATCTTAACTGGGGTAAGTCGATAACTCGTGATTTTGATTTGCATTTCCCTGATATTTAATTATATTGAGCATCTTTTCATGTATCTTTTGTCCATTTGCATGTCTTCTTTTGAGAAATGTCTATTCAGATCCTTTACCTTCTTTTTAACAGGATTTTTTTTCTTTGCTGTTGAGTTATTTGAGTTTCTTGTATATATTGGCTATTAGTCCCTCATCGGATGAATAGTTTGCGTATATTTTCTCCCATTCAGCAGGTTGTCTCATTACTCTGTTGATTGTTTCCTTTGCTGTACAGAAGCTTTTTAGCTTACTGTAATCCCATTTGTTTGTTTTTGTTCCCTGTGGTTTTGAGGCCCTAGCCATAAAATCTTTGCCTAGATGTCCTAGAGTGTTTTTCCTGTGTTTCCCTATAGTATTTTCAGAGTTTTGGATTCATGTTTAAGTCGTTAATCCATCTTAAGCTGATTTTTCTATGATGAAAGATAGGAGTCTAGTTTCATTCTTATGCATATGGAGATCCAATTTTCACAGCACCATTTATTGAAGAGGGTGTCCTTTCCCCAATGTATGTTCTTGGCACATTTGTTGAAAATCAGTTGGCTATAAATACCTAGATTTCCGTGACTCTATTCTGTTCCATTGGTCCATGTTTTTTTAAATATCAGTATCACATTATTTTGGTTACTGCAGTTTTGTAGTATATTTTGAAGTCAGGTAGTATTATGCCTCCAGCTTTATTATTTTGGTTCAGTATTGCTTTGCATATGGGCTCTTTTGTGGTGGTTCTGTACTAATTTTAGGATTGCTTTTTCTTTTTCTTTTTCTTTTTTTTTTTTTTTTTTTAAGACAAGTTCTCACTCTGTCACCCAGGCTAAAGTGCAGTGGTGCAATCCCAGCTCACTGCAACCTCTGGTTCCTGGGTTCAAGTGATTCTTGTGCCTCAGCCTCCCAAGTAGCTGGGATTATAGGTGCACACTACCACAGCCAGCTTATTTTTTAAAATTTTTAATTTTTTATTTTTTGGTAGAGACAAGAGTTTCACCAGGTAGGCCGGGCTGGTCTCAAACTCCTGACCTCAAATGATCCACCCAACTTAGCCTCTCAAAGTGCTAGGGTTATAGGTGTGAGCCACTGTGCCTCACCTAGGATTGCTTTCTCTGTTTCTGTGAGGAATGTCATTGGTATTTTGGTAGGAATTACGTTGTACCCGTAGAGTGCTTTGGGTAGTATGGTTATTTTATAATATTAATTCTTCTGATTTGTGCTCAAGGGATGTCTTTCTTTTTGTATCCTGTATTAGTTTGTTTTCATGCTGCTGATAAAGACCTATCTGAGACTGGGTAATTTATAAAGTAAAAGAGGTTTAATGGACTCAGTTCCACGTGGCTGAGAAGGCCTCACAGTCATGGCGGAAGGCAAAAGGCACTTCTTAAGCGGTGGCGGCAGGAGAGAATCAGAGAGCCAAGCGAAAGGGGTTTCCCCTTATAAAACTGTCAGAGCTCATGAGATTTTATTAACTGTCACAAGAGCAGTATGGGAGAACCACTCCCATGATTCAGTTATCTCCCACCAGGACCCTCTTGTAACACATGGGAATTATGGGAGCTACAATTCAAGATTAAATATGGGTGGGGACACAGCCAAACCATATCATATCCTTTTCAATTACTTTTATTAGTGTACTGTAGTTTTCCTTATGGAGGTCTTTTGCTTCTTAAATATATTTTGAGGTATTTTATTATTTTTTTGTAGCTATTATAAATGGGATTGACTTCTTGATTTCTTTTTTAGCTGGTTCATTACTGATGTATAGAAATGCTACAGCTTTACTGAATTTGTCTATCAGATCTAAGGTGTTTTGTTTTGTTTTTTGTTTTGTTTTGTTTTGTTTTGTTTTGTTTTGGTGGAGTCCTTAGGTTTTCTATATGAGAACATGTCATCTGCAAAGATAGACAGTTTGACTTCCTCTTTTACAATTTGGAAGACTTCTGTTTCTTTTGCCTCATTGCTGTGGCTAGGACATCCAGTACTATGTTGAATAGAAGTGGTGAAAGTGGGCATCCTTGTCTTGTTCCAGTTCTTGAAAGACTTTTAGCTTTTCCCCATTCATTATGTTAGCTGCAGGTTTCTCATATACGGCTTTTATTATGTTGAGGTACTCTCTTTCTATGCCTAATTTGTTGAGAGTTTTTATCATGACAGAATGTTGAATTTTATCAAATGGTTTTTCTGCGTCTACTGAGATGATAGTATTGTATTTGTCCTTCATTCTGTTGATGTGATCTGTCACACTTACTGGTTTGTGCATGTTGAGCCATTCTCACAGCTCTGAGATAAATCCCACTTGATCATGGTGTATCATGACCAAGTGGGACTTTTGATGTGTTGTTGAATTCGGTTTGCTAGTATTTTGTTGAGGATGTTTATGTCTCTTTATCAGGGATATTGGCCTGTAGTTTTCTTTTTTCTGGTGTTCTTGTCTGGTTTTACTATTAGGGGTAATGATGTCCTCATAGAATGAGTTAGGAACAAATCTTCCCTCTTGAAGTTTTTGGAATAGTTTGAAAAGAATTGATGTTAGTTCTTCTTTATAAGTTTGGTAGAATTTAGCAGGAAAGCCATCTGGTCTTGGACTTTTCTCTTTTGGGAGCCTTTTTATTACTGATTCAATCTTGTAATGTGTTATTGATCTATTCAGATTTTCTGGGTTTTTTTTCCCCCTGGTTCAATCATTGTAGGTTGCATGTGTCCAGGAATTTACTCATTTCATTTAGGTTTTTCAGTTTGTTAGTGCATAGTTGTTCTACTTTAATAGTCTCTGATGATCTTTTGTATTTCTGTGGTATCATTTATAATGCCTCCATTTTTTATTTCTAATCTTGTTTACTCTAGCCATTTGTCAATTTCATTTGTCTTTTCTAAAAATCAACTTTTTTGTTTTTATCCTTTGTGTTGCTGTTTAGTCTCTGTTTTGTTTAATTCTGCTCTGGTATTTATTATTTCTTTCCTTCTACTAATTTTGAGTTTTGTTCTTGCTTTTCTAGTTCCTTGAGCTACATCATTAGGTTGTTTGAAATCTTTCTACTTTTTTGAAGTAGAGATGTATTGCTATAAACTTACCGCTTAGCACTGCTTTTGCTATATCCCATAGGCTTTGGTATGTTGTGTTTTCATTTTCATTTGTTTCTAGAAATATTTA
Source organism: Cacajao melanocephalus (assembly GCA_963573385.1). Lineage (NCBI taxonomy): Eukaryota > Metazoa > Chordata > Mammalia > Primates > Pitheciidae > Cacajao > Cacajao melanocephalus. The sequence continues at coordinate 30,602 of CAUYLG010054048.1, read as the reverse complement.
TTTTTAATTTTTTTTTTTTTTTAGACATGGTCTGGCTCTATTGCCCAAGCTAGAGTGCAGTGGCAGGACCTTGACTTACTGCAATCTCTGTTTCCTGGGCTCAAGCCATCCTCCTACCTCAGCCTCCCAAATAGCTGGTACTATAGGTGCACACCACCATGCCTGGCTAATTTGTGTATATTTTGTAGAGATGGGGTTTTGCCATGTTGAGCTCAAACTCCTGAGCTCAAGTGATATGCCTACCTCAGCCTCCCAAAGTGCTAGGATTATAGACATGCGCCACTGTGCCTAGCCTAAGAAATATTTTGATTTTCTTCTTAGTTTCTTTATTGACACAATTGTTGTTCAGGAGCATGTTGTTTGATTTCCATGTGTTTGTATAATTTCTATAGTTCCTTTTGTTATTGATTTATAATTTTTTTCAACTGTGGCCTGAGAAGATACTTGATATGGTTTTGATTTTTTTTTTTTTTTTAGGCGGAGTCTTTCTCTGTCACCCAGGCTAGAGTGCAGTGACATGCACAATCTGGGTTCACTGCAACCTTCTCCTCCTGGATTCAAGCAGTTCTCATGCCTCAGCCTCCCAAGTAGTAGCTGGGATTACAGGTGTGCACCACTACACCCAGCTCATTTTTGTTGTTTTAAGTAGAGATGGGGTTTTACCCTGTTGGCCAGGCTGGTCTTGAACTCCTGGCCTCAAGTGATCTGCCCACCTCGGCTCCCAACGTGCTGGGATTACAGGTGTGAGCCACCATGCCCAGCCCGAATTTGAATTTTTAAAATGTGTTGAAACTCATTTTGTGGTCTAACATACAGCCTATGTCTGTATGTCAGAATGTTTCATGTGTTGATGAAAAGAATGTATATTTTGTAGCAGTTGTGTGAAACGTTGTGTCCATGTCTGATAGGTCCATTTGGTCTAAAGCTCAATTTAAATTCAGTGTTTCTTTATTGCATTTCTGTTTAGATAATCTTTTATGCTGAGAGTGGGCTGTTGAAGTCCTCAACTACTATTGTGTTGGCGCCTCTCTCTGCCTTTTAGATTGATAATATTTGCTTTCATCTGGATGTTCTAGTGTTGGGTACATATATATACTTAGAATTATATCCTCTTTCTGAATTGGTCCCTTTATCATTATGTAATGACCTCTTTTGTCCTTTTTTACTATTCTTGACTTAAAATCTCTTTGATCTGATATAAGTATAGTTACTCCTGCTCACTTTTGGTTTCCATTTGCGTGGAATATCTTTTTCCATTCTTTCACTTGAGTCTATGTGTTTTTATAGGTGAAGTGAGGTTCTTGTAGGCAGCATATAGTTGGGCCGTGCTTTTTTTTTTTTTTTAATCAAGCTATTATTTGTCTTTTAAGTGGATAATCTACTTACATTCTAGGTTATTGTTATTGATATGTGAGGGCTTATTGCTGTCATTTTATTAGTTGATTTCTGGTGGTTTTATATATCCTTTGTTCCTTTCTCTCGTTGTTTATCATTGTGGTTTAGTGGTTTTCTATAGTGGTAACATTTAAGATTTTTCTCTTTCTCATTTGTATTTCTGTTTTAGTAGTGAGTTTTATACTTTTATGTGTTTTCACAAGATGGTAGATACTGTCCTTTTTGCTTCCAGATGTAGAACTTCCTTAAGCATTTTTTGGAGGGCTGGTCTAGTGGTAATGAATTCCTTCAATTTTTTGTTTGTCTGAGAAAGACTTTATTTCTCCTTCATTTTTGAAGGATAGCTTTTCTGGGAATAATATTCTTGGCTGACAGGTTTTTTTCTTTCAGCACTTTAAATATATCATTGCATTCTTTCCTAGCCTGTAATGATCCTGCTGAGAGATATACTGTTAGTCTGAAGGAAGTTTCCCTTCTATGTGACTTTAATCCTTTCTCCTGTTTTTAGAATTCTCTTTCTTTGCCTTTTGATAGTTTGAGTATAATGTGCCTTGGTGAAGACCTTTTGGGATTCAATCTATTTGTAGAATTATCAGCCTCCTGTATCTGTATGTGTATATCTCTTGCAAGATTGTTAGGCTAATCCTTTTATCATTGCATAATGTCCTTCTTTGTCTTTCTTACTGTTGTTGCTTTAAAGTCTGTTTTGTCTGATATAAGAATAACTACTCCTACTTGCTTTTGGTTTCCATTTGTGTGGAATATCTTTTTCCACCCCTTTACCTTAAATTTTTGTGAGTCCTTATATGTTAGGTGAGTGTCTTGAAGACAGCAGATATTTGGTTGATGGTTTTCTAAATCCATTCTGTTATTCTGTATCTTTTAAGTGGAACATTTAGGCCATTTACATTCAATGTTAATATTGAAATGTTAGGTACTGTTCTATTTACCATGTTAGTTGTTACCTAGATACTTTTTTTTTCATTATTGTTTAGGCCCTGTGAGATTTATGCTTTCAGGAGTTTCTGTTTAGCTGCATGTCAAGCTTTTGTTTCAAGATTTAGAACTTCTTTTAGAACTACTTTAAGACCTCAGGCTCCTGGGGTAATGTTCCAGAGGGTAGTTAACTGCATCTGCTGCATAGAAGAGTTCCCAAAGGGAGTGAAGAGTAGTGCGAAACAGTGAGCCTCACCCAGCCCTTTCACAGTTAGCATGGCTGGTCTTGCTCCCTCAGTGCTTTGCTTACTGGAATTAGATCCAGGTAGTCTGCTCACAGAACTCAGACCTGCCCAAGGCCATAACCATGCCCTTCTCCATCTGCCTATAAGGCCGGACATCAGCTCCTCTGCTCATGTCTGTAGTATGCTTTCCACTTACCCCATGGGTTCTGTTCAAGAGAGCTCATCCCTACTCAAATTTATATCACAAAATTCACCTGGGAACTTCTTTCACCCTATGACCCCTCCCTGAACTCATTGACTGCTTTCCTGAGGGCCCCTATGAGATATAGTCAGGAATGGCTTCCCTCAGTTCACACTAGAGACTGAGAATGCCTACAGTGCACTTCACTTTGCTGCCTTTACTTTTATATTTCACGTAGACTAAATCAATTCCAACTCTAGGTAGGGTTAAGGCCTGCTCCTGTGGTCTGGATTGTCAAGTCACCAGTGGGGATGTGTGCTCTGAGACAGGCTCATCCCCCTGCTTACACTCTGGGAACTTAGTTTTTCACCTGTCTCACGCAGTAGGCTCCAGCCTGCTGCTTCTTTCAGAGGGTTTGTTGATTCTTTCTGTCTTCCTGTGGTGGTTCTTAGAAAAAAGAAAATTCACAATGTGACTCTCTAGCTACTATTCTGTCCTTGTAAGTGGAAGGAGTGTCATGCTAACACTGCCTCCTATCTGTTATCTTGGTAGGCAAATCAATCAATCAATCAATCGAGCCCAAGCTTGTCTAACCTGCAACCCGAGGGCTGCATGCAGCCCAGGACAGCTTAAACGTGGCCCAACACAAATTTGTAAACCTTTTTTTTCTTTTGAGACAGAGTGAGACTCTGTTACCCAGGCTGGGGTGCAGTGGAACAATCTCAGCTCACTGCAACCTCCACTTCCCAGGTTCAATCGATTCTCTTGCCTCAGCCTCCTGAGTAGGTAGGATTATAGGCATGCACCACCATGCCCAGCTAATTTTTGTATTTTTAGTAGAGAAGTGGTTTCACCATGTTGGTCAGGCTAGTCTTGGACTTCTGACCTCAGGTGATCCACCCACCTCAGCCTCCCAAAGCACTGGGATTACAGGCATGAGCCACTGCGCCCAGCTGTAAACTTTCTTAAAACATGATTTTTTTTTAAGCCCATCAGCTGCCATTAGTGTTAGTGTATTTTATGTGTGGCCCAAGACAATTATTCTTCCAATGTGGCCTAGGGAAGCCAAAAGATTGGACACCCCTGCTCTAGTCTATTTTTGAAGCTCTCAATTATATTTTTAATTTTTTTCATTGAACTCTTCGGTGCAGGATTTCTGTTTGATTTTTTTAAATGATATCTCTGTTGAATTTCTCATTTAGATCATGAATTGTTTTTTCATATTTCCTTGTGTTTGTGTTCTCTTCAATCTCACTGAGCTTCTTTGATATCATTATTTTGAATTATTTTTCAGGTATTTCATGTATTTCTTTGTGTTTTGTTTTGTTTGAGATAGGGTCCCAGTCTGGAGTGCAGTGGCATGATCACAGCTCACTGCAGCCTTCCTGAGCTCAGGCGATTCTTTCACCTCAGCCTTTCAAGTAGCTGGGAAAAAGGCATCTGCCACCAAGTCCAGCTATTTTTGTGTTTTTTTGTAAAGGCAAGGTTTTGCCATATTGCTAAGGCTGGTCCCAAGCTCCTGAGTGCAAGCAATCCTCCTGCTTAATAATTTTTTTGTGATTTTTGTAGAGAGGAGGTTTCACCATGTTGCCCAAGCTGGTCTCAAACTCCTGGGCTCAAGTGATGCACCCAGGTTAGCCTCCCAAAATGCTAGGATTACAGGGGTGAGCCACAGTGCCTGTCCTGTAGATTTCTTTTTCACTGGAATCTCTTGCTGGAGAATTATCATAGTCGTTTTGGAAGTGTCATGTTTCCTTGCATTTTTGTGTTTCTTATGTCTTTCTGTTTTTGGACTGGCTTTCATAGGAACTTTGCCTGTAGATGTATCTATAATGTTGATTGGGTAGGATGCTTTAGCTTTGATTCTGGGTGTGTGCAATAGTATAGTCTCTGTATGATTTCTTTGAGTGTAGTCAGTGTCAGTGATGTTTGTGAGTTCCTCAGTGGCTTAGGCTGTGGTTGGTATTAGAGGGTATAATAGGTCTTTACTTGGTATGGGGACTCCAGGCAGGCCTGTTCTTGGGCCCCCTGGTGGTGATGGCATGGCAAGTATGTCCATTTTTGGTTCCCTTGGCAGTATACACAGATATTAGTGTTATTGGGTCCAGGCAGACCAATTCTTGGGCCTCCAGGTGGCTTGCTCAAGTACTAGCAGTGACAGCAATGGGCTGGGCAGACAGGTGGTTTCATGAGTCCCTGGGCAGTATGTGTGGTGTTGGTGATGGCAGTAGCTGTGGGGGTCGACCCTCAGGCCCACAGGCAGCAAGCACAGATGGCAGTGGTGGTGGCAATGGACTGGGCTGGCCAGTCCCCACACAGTGCATTTAGGGGGCTCCTGGTGGTGATGGTGATGGTAATAACAAGCTAGTCAGGCCCATCCCCTGGCCCTGGGGAGGAGTGTGTGAATGCCGGCAGTAGTGGCCAGTGGGGTGATCCTTAGGACCCCAGATGGTATGCTCAGGCAACCTCAGTGTGTTGGCTGGTCCTGTTATCAGGCCCCCTGATGGTTTAGTGTGTGCACCTGCCCGTAGGAACAGACAGAATCAGTTTATTCCTGGGCCCCTAGATGGCGATCTCAGACACTAGTTGGGTGGGGTGGTGCAAAGCAGGTTGGGCCTGTCTTTAGCCTTCTGACGGTGTGCCTAAAGTTGTGGTGGGCAGGGCAGGGCTATCCCTTGGCCTTTGGTTAGTGTGCTCAAGCAGCAGTGGCCCACAGACTGGACCTGCTGCTGAGCTCCCTGATGGTGTGTGTGTGCCCCAGAAGCAGCTGGCAGGGCAGGTCCATCCCCAGGCCCTGGAAAAAGTATGATTGGGTGCTGATGGTAGATGAGCTGATCTGTTGTCTTGATAGTGTGCTCACACACCCACCACGACAGATAAGGAAGGGTGATTATCAGGATTCCAGGACAGCATCCCGGTGGGCCAGTCCCTAGGCATACTAAAGCTACATGCCAGTGTGTAGTGGCCTTGCTGCGGGGTGGGCCCAGAGAAGTGGCTCTCAGGCTCTGGGGAGTGTGCGCTTCAGCTCCCTCTGTCCCAGGGACACTGCATTGCCTGTTCCTTGGGGTGTTCCTCCCTGGTGTACTGCATTGCCAGTTCCTTGGGGTGTAGGACACTGTGTAGGCTAGAGTGCTGGGGACCTAGCTGTACACTGGTTTCAGCCAGTGTTGTGACACTGCAGTCCTCCAGGTGGATGCTGTGGGGATGTCAGCAGGGCTCCAGGGATGTGGAGATGTAGGGGCTGTTGTGCCCTAGGGAAGGAGATAGTCTGGTGGAGGTTGAATTGTCAAAATGGTGCTATGCTGCAGCTGCTTGGGTCTTGTGGGTATGTGAGGGACCCAGTGCTGTCTCTCTGGAATTAATGTAAGAACTCCGGACAGTTTCTTGTACTGGTCTCAGGGCCTGCAAGAGCCTAGGGGCTCTCCTGTAGCTAGTATTGCAGGATCCTGCAGGAGAAATGTGGAACCCCAGGGATCTCTCATTTACTTTTTCCCTGCTTCTTTTTCTTTCCATGCCTCCGTTGTTCCCTGTCACTGCTCTGCTGAATTCCACTGTTCTTTCTTGGATGCTGTCTTTGACTTATGATTGTCTACTCACTGTTTAGTCCTTCTTTGTGGAGGAGGCAGGTGTCAGGTGCCTCTAGTCAGCCATCTTGAAGGCCCCTCTCCATTCTCACTTTCTTGATGGTGTTCTTTGAAAAACAAATTTAAAATTTGACAAAATCCAGTTTACTTATTTTTTTTCTTTGGTTGCTTGTGCTTTTAGAGTCATATTTTAGAAACTGTTGTCTAATATAAAGGTCTAAAGATTTATGCTTGCCTTTCTCCTAAGAATTTTTATATTTAGGTTTTGATCCATCTTGATCGGTTTTTGTATGTGGTGTGAGCTAGGAGTCCACTTTCATTCTTTTGTATATATATATCCAGTTGTTGTAGCACCATATGTTGAAAATGCTTGAATGGTGTTAGAATCTTTGTCAGAAATCAGTTTAATATGTAGATTTATTTCTGGACTCTCAATTCTGTTTCATTTATCTATATCTGTCCTTAGGCCACTACTATGCTGTCTTGATTATTATAGCTTTGTAAGAAATTTTGAAATCAGAAAGTGTGAGTCTTCCAATTTTGTTCTTCTTTTTCAAGGTTGTTTTGGCTTTTCTGATCCCTTACATGCAAATTCCATATGAATTTTAGGATCAGTTTGTCAATTTCTGCAAAGAAATCAGCTGGGATTTTGGTAGCAATTGTGTTGAAATTGTAGATCACTTTGGGAGTATTGCTATCTTAATGTTAAGTTTTCTGATCCCTGAATAATGGATGGCTTTCCACGTGTTTTGGAAATTGATTTCTTTCAACAATGTTTTCCAGCTTTTAGCACTTCTTTTGTGAAATTTATTCCTAAATAGTTTATTCTTTTGATGCCCTTGTAAATGGAATTGTTTTTAAATTTTATTTTTGGTTTCCTCTTTGCTACTGTGTAGAGACAAAATTAATTTTTGTATATTGATCTTGTATCTTGCAACCATGTTGAACTCATTTATTAGTTCTAATAGTTGTTTAGTGGATGTTTTATAGGATTTTATATATAAAAGATCATGTCATCTGCAGACAGATATTTTACTTCTTTCTTTCTCATCTGGATACGTGACACTCACTGTTGATGAGAAGTCTCCTGAGAGTCTAATTCCCATTCCTTTATAGATATTGCTCTTTCTCTTCTGACTTTTCAGATTTGCTCTATATTCTTAATGCTCTGAAGTTTTTACCACAGTATAGCTAGATGTTTATTTTCTAGTGTGGTGTTTGGAGTATATTATCTAGTATGGTGTCTGCTGTGCACATTTTCTGATTTGTTTCACACTGAAAATAATGTTACTGCTTTTTCTTGCTTATATAAATAATACATGCACATTCCAAAAAATGTTAGAAGCATAAGAAACAAGTTTAAATCACATGAAATGATATACCCAGAGATAAACACTATTATATTAGCATGTTTATGACCACTGACCAGTATTATGATAATATACTGCTGCCTTTATCTTGAAAGCATTTCAAATCCTGCTGCTTACCAAATCTGTCTCTCCTGCTCTTATCCATGTCACCATATTCTCTTAGCAGGACCACTATAATAGCTTTCTCACTGATTAATGTGGTTTGGATGTTTGGTTCCCTCCAGATCTCATGGTTGAAATGTGACCTCCATTGTTGTAGATCGGCCTAGTGGAAGGTGTCTGGGTCACGGGGGCAGATCCCTCATCCGTGGCTTGGTGCACTCCTTGTGGTAGTGAGTGAGTTCTCCCTCTGAGTTCACCTGAGAGCTGGTTGTTTTAAAGATTGTGGCGCTTCCCCCCCATCCTAGCTTCCTCTCTCACCGTGTGATGTGCGTGCTCCCCCTTTGCCTTCTATCATGATTGAAAGCCCCCTGAGGCCCTACCGGAAGCTGAGCAAATGTTGGTGCTGTGCTTGTACAGCCTGCTGAATGGTGAGCCAGTTAAACCTCTTTTCTTTATAAATTACCCAGTCTTAACATATTTCTTTATAGTAATAAAACAGACTAACACCTTGATCTCCTTCCATCCAGTTCTACTTTTCACACAGCATCCAAACAATTACTTTTAAAGCATAATCAGATTATGTCACTCCCTGTTGAAAGCCCTCCAGTGGCTCCCCATTATAATTCCCTTGGTCTAACAGGCTCTCAATGATATGGTCCCTGGCTGCTTCTCTGATCTCATCTCTGACCATGTTCACTTACCATCTCACCTTCACTTACTGTGCTCCACTCACACTAGCGTTCTTGCTATTTCAGGACATAACCAAGACCGCACTGGCTCCCTGTGACTTTCATACTTGCAACTCCCTTTATTTGAAACAGTGTTCCTAAGTGAAACTACCTACCTGACACACTTCATTCAGCTCTCTGTTCAAAGTGTCTCTTAATCTGATACATCTCACAGCCTGTGTCAGATTCCCTTATGACCGCTTGGTCATAGTGTATCCCCCTTAACCTGGTTTGTTTTCTCTGCCATTTAAAAAGATATTATATAATTTCTGTTTATTTTCCTCTTCCTTTCCCCCAGTATTGTAAGCTCCTTGTGAGCAAGAACTTTGAGGTGCCCAGTTTTCCCTAACTCTTTTTTTTTTTCTTTTTTTGAGACGGAGTCTTGCTCTGTCACCCAGGCTGGAATGCAGTGGTGTGATCTTGGCTCCCTCCACCTCCCAGGTTCAAGTGATTCTCCTGCCTCAGCCTCCTTAGTAGCGCCTGGGATTACAGGCACCTGCCGTCACGCCTGGCTAACTTTTGTATATTTAGTAGAGATGGGGTTTCGCCATGTTGGCCAGGCTGGTTTTGAACTCCTGACCTTAGGTGAGCCACCCACCTTGGCCTCCCAAAGTGCTGGGATTACAGGCATGAGCCGCTGTGCCTGGCCCCTAACTCTTAAGATTATTCTCTGACATGGTACACTCAGTAAATATTTATATTTATGCAAACAATATATACTCTTATTTAAAAGGTATTGTATCATGTATTCTCCCTTTTAAAAACCAAAGTAGGCTGCACACAGTGGCTCACACCTGTAATCACAGCACTTTGGGAGGCTGATCACTTGAGCACAGGAGTTTGAGACCAGCTTGAGCAACATGGTGAAACCCCAGCCCTACAAAAAATACAAAAATTGGCTAGCGAAGCATGGTCATGCATGCCTGTAGTCCTAGCTACTCCAGAAGCTGCGGTGGGAGAATCAGTTGAGCCCAGGAGGTCAAGGCTGCGGTGAGCTGTAGTCTCACCACTGCACTCCAGCCTGAGTGACAGAGTGAGACCCTGTCTCAAAAAAACCCAACAAGGATAGCATTGTATTTTTACTTTGTGTTTTTGGTTTCCTCTCTCTCTTCCTATCTGCCACCCCTTTAGATAGCCAACATTAACCTGGTATGAATTCATTTATCCTTTTTTCTGTGTTCATATAATTTTTATAGAAATAAATATGTGTTGGACATTTTGGGGGCATAATTTATAGAAAATTTATTCATGTATTCAAATTATCTGCAGTTTCCTAGCTTAAGTTTATGGTAGACAACCTCCAATTCAACTGCCGTAGATCTAACCTTATTGTTTTAAATTGTGGTTATCTTTTAAATTGTATTTCTTGTGCTTTCAGTAAATACATGCTTAATGTAAAATTTTTAATAATTATATATAGATATATATGAACATATTTATATGAAATAAACCATAACCTTTCTTCCCAAGCCTGTCAGATCCCACACATCTTCCATCTAATTTTAGATCTTTATCAATGCATTTTTATGCACATAGGTAGACACAGGGTTTTTTTAGTTGTTTATGTAAATATACAATGCGTTTTATTCTGTCATTGTTTTTCTTTTTTCACTCAACAATGTAACATATAGTTCAACTCCACGGTTTTTATTGGTAATTTTTTTTGAGCTTATTTATACACACAGAGGCAATTTTATTTAAATGAGATTATATACATATTTTTGTTTTTTTGTGGGAAATTGTTTGGTTTTGCTAGATTCCTCTTTTCTCCCATCTTCCATTAACATCTCCATATATACTTTTATCTGAGGACTCCCATATTTTAGGAAATCTTTAACCTAATCCTTCAACTTTGCTTCTTTCTCATTTCTTCTATTTTTGTATTATTTTTGTTTTTATTTTATAACCTATTTTTCTTTTGTAATGTCTTACAGTTTACTTTAGCTATTGGAATTGTTTAACATTTTAAAGTCATTTTCAGATTGCTCTATTTTAATTTCATCTATAGTAAATTCCTCTCCCTGACATTGTTTATATTGGCTGTCCTTCATGGTTTTAATTTCTTCATGTATTCTAGACTTTTGATTTGTAAGTGCTTCTTGACTAGAATTTTTCATATGCATGTCTTTCTACCACTGCTTTCACTCCCTCTGTCTAGTAGTTTTGGCTGCCTTCCATCTGGCCCCAAACAATCCCAGGCTAGAATCATATCTTAACACTGGCAGCAGAGGCCCTCTGTCCCAGTATGACACTGGAGATTGGTCCAGGCCTAGCCTTGGAGGCATTATCTGCTTCCCATGATTTCTGGCGTAGCTTTAAGTAAGCTTCACTTCCTGGTTAGGGGCAATTTTGTTTTTGTTTTTTTGTTTGAGATGGAATTTCACTCTTGTTGCCCAGGCTGGAGTGCAATGGTGCGATCTCAACTCCCTGCAACCTCCGCCTCCTGGGTTCAAGTGATTCTCCTGCCTCAGCCTCCCAAGTAGTTGGGATTACAGGTGCCTACCACCAAGCCCGGCTAATTTTTGTATTTTTAGTGGAGACAGGGTTTCACCATGTTGGCCAGGCTTGTCTCAAACTCCTGACCTCAGGTGATCCATCCACCTCAGACTCCTTAAGTGCTGCGATTACAGATGTGAGCCAACGCACTGGGCTGGTTAGTGGCAGTTTTTTCAGCCTCCTTTTCAGGGTGAGAAAACTCTGTCTCAGCCCTAGGTTTCAAACAGTGAAGCTGACTTCGTTTCCTGTTCCTCTGGAGCACTTTGAACACCTTTTATCTTATAGGAAGCAAATTCCTGGCTGCTTCTGCCTACCAGCAGGTCTGCAGCTTTAGCCTGACTTGCAGCCTTTTCTCTTTTCCTTTTTTCTGGTTCATTGAAATGTTTATTTTACATATGGTTTAGGATATGTCATTTAAATTTTCTGTATTCAGTGATGCTTTTGGACAAAGGAAGGGAGTTTTATGAACTTCTGAAACCAACTTGACTAAGAAGTTTAGTAAAAATGCCAATCAGTTTTCAGTCCTCTGCTTGAAATTCTAAACTCTAGACTTCTTAGCATTCCCTTAGGTGGTCTGGCCCCTACCTACCTCTCCAGATTTATTTCAGGCACTTTCCTTTTTGCTGTGGGTTTTTCAGTTCTTTGAAAGTGTCTCAGTTTCACACATGCATTCCTCCTCGCCCAAGTTTGAGATCTTCCCAGTTTTCCTTTCTCATTTAAATGTTACCTCCTCAGAGAGATCTTTCCTTAGCATCCTCATTAAAATACTCTCCCCAGTTGTTTATCATGACACCTGTTTATTTCTTTAATAGCACTTGTTACAGCTTATAAGTATTTGTGTTTATTTCCTTGTTCATGCTGTCTCACAAAACTGAAAGCTCCGTGAATTTTTAAATATTATGTTAGCATTATATGTAGCCATCATATAGCAGCATGCTCAGTAAATACATTGTGAGTGACTGTTACTCATCTTTCCATTCAGTTTTAGATATTGAATGTCTACTGTATGACAGAACTGTTCTCAATGTGGAAGATGTAATGTTAGTGAGCAGCACAAAGCTCTTACTCTATAGAGTTTATATTCTAGTGGGAGAAGAAAAGTAATTAACAAATATAAAAATAAATAAGTTACATCAGCGCTTGAGGGTGATGTGTTTAGGTGATGGGGAAACATTTTTCTGAGGTAGTAACAGGAAGGAATTTATCTGATGATGATCAAGAGAAAGCTCTCCAAGCAGAGGGAAGAGCTAGAATAAAGTTCTTAAATCAAGAATGAGCTTGAGTATTCATGGAACAAAAGACCACAGAGGTTATAGTGGAGTGAATAATAGAGGGAAGGAGCATTGCAAGATAATGTCAAAATCTTGGCTGAGGCCAGATAATACGAGCTAGGGTCAGGAGTTTGAAAGTGTGCCTTAAGAGAGGTGCAACATGATACTGAAGGAGGTGGTGAGGTGCAGGGGGGAGTGTGTGCTGCGGAGGATTTTGTCTACCGAGCAAGCAGGTTCAACACGTCTCCATAAATTGTAGCAAAGGGTTATCTTTCAGAAAATCATAAATCACTGCTGAGTTTTTGGTTTCATTTTCACCAGGGATGCTGCTTTCCAACTCTTGGTTCTGATGGCTTAGTTACCTCTTTAGAAACCAGTAGAAGCCACACATCCGATGCTGTGCATATTTGCTTGTTTATATTCATAAAATACGTAGGAAATAGAAAGGAAGTACTCAGTTAGTGCTTTTTTATGCTGAATTTCTGAATTTGGGCAGGCTTTTGGAAGTTCATGTTTCCTAGTTTAGTCAGTATTGTGACCTGAAAGCAAAACTAGGTTGATTACTCAATCTTTCATTTCCACTTTTTCATTTCCCTATGTTTTAGAAAGCAAGTGACTAGCGAAGGCAGTGTTCTCAAGGGCGCCTAACTTCCACATTTTTAAGAGCAAACTCTTTTTAAAACTGTCTTTATAGCAATCTACTGATTAGCTGTCTGCCAATAAGATGTGATCTAATTTGACAGTTACAACCTTTGATAATCCTATTGTAATGAATAACTGCTTTCATATTCTTTTTTTTAAAGTTCTTTGAAATTCATTGAAAAGATTCTCTTTTTTCCCTGTCCTTCACTAAAGATGTAGCGATGGCAAGGAGCTATTTTAAGTTTCTGTGTGGTAAACTTAATGATACTTCCAGTTCTTTTGCTGACCCTACAAGCTGAGGACTCAGAGGCAGTTCCTCTTCTTTCCTAATAATGCTGTCTTGCTTAAGCCACTGTCACAGTATTTACAGGTAGCCACTCACAAATAGTTATGTTTTAAAAATTCATACAAGTCTGAGTTTTGGAATTTGAAATACATTTCCCACTGGAAAAAAATGTATACATAAATAAATCAATATGTTTCTAGGCAACCCTTTACAGGCCTATGAAACCTTAATCTATAATGTAGCTGAAATACTACACATTTATGATGAAAAAATTAGGAAAATCATATTTCAGATGCATATTAGTTCCACGATGTGACATTTAAGTAGGACTTTATATGGAATAGTTTGGATCCTTTAACACCATTGTTGGTGGTGAGAGGGGTAAGTAGTGGTATTGTGAGGTTCTAGAGAGAAGGAATGGTCCTGGAGAAAGCCCCTCCCATCTCCTGTGTGGCATGGACCAGCCATCCATGTGAGACATTTGTAAGTCAGATACTTGTATATCAGGAGTATTGTATGCTCTTACTAGTTGCAAAATGTGAAAAAAATCATTTATTATAATCTTGAGTGAAGGAGTGAAAAGTTTATATATTTTGAAATTTCCTAAGCAGATATTGTTGGAAAATGCCTTTTTCATGCATTTACAAACAATATATTCATATATTTAGTGATCATTTTTAGTTGTGTATGTTTTCCTTCATCTTTAAAAAAATGGTTTTATTAATAAAATTATTGGTGCTAGTTAGTTTTAAATGCAAAGGACTTAATTCATTTAACTAAAAAGAAAAATAAGGTACCATAAAGTTAATAGTTAAAACATTTAACTCTGTAATTGTTCTAGAGTTTTAATGTTTTAATTCTTTACCAGACACGATTATTTTTATTTCAAGAGATTTTTATTATGTTAAAGCTAATTTTTTTTACCATTAGTTAACTTACATTCTTATGAGGACAGTGTAATTCCTGACAAAGCAATATTTTGGAGAGTTATAGAATGTAGAAGAGTGTGTGCTTTGGATTCTAGGTGGGAGATGTGAGTTCTTATTCAAGTCTAGATACATTGCTTAGCTTCTGTTTCTTTATCTTCAAAAGGAGGCTGATGAAACCCACTTGCCTCCTGGGTTGCTAAAATTGCATAAGATTGATTGAGAATGTATGTCATCCCATACTACTATAGGAATGGGCTGTCCGTGGAACAGGTAGGGAAAGCTTTCATGCCATTGTGTTTTTCTTCCTTGTACTCTTCTTCCTTTTATAACTAAGTTTCTCAAAATAAAAATCTATACTCAGTAGGTTCACTTCTAATCTTTCATTCTTAAAAAAATCAGTATTTCATATTTATATTGTTATGACTATATAAATGTTCTTCAATCTGAGTCAGGTAATTATTATTTTGTTCCTGAGTCAGGTGATTATTACTATGAATATATTCTTTCTTGAATAGCTTTCTACCCATTTTAGAACAATAATTGTTTTACTATTATTATTTGTGACTTTGAGACAGTCTTGCTGTGTCACTCAGGCTGGAGTGCAGTGGCATGATCTCAGCTCACTGCAACCTCTGCCTCCTGGGTTCAAGCCATTCTCCTGTCTCAGCCTCCCTAGTAGCTGGGATTACAGGTGCCTGCCACCACACCCAGCTACTTTTTTGTATTTTTAGTAGAGATGGGATTTCACCATGTGAGCCAAGCTGGTCTCGAACTCCTGACCTCAGGCCATCCACCTGCCTCAGCCTCCCAAAGTGCTGGGATTACAGGTGGGGGCCATTGTGCCTAGCCTATTTTTCTATTTACTTTGTTTTCTGTGGTGCCTAACAGAACTGTAAAATTCATCTCAATATGGCAAACACCTAAGGTTATCTCTCAAATCCATTTTTAAACTTTTTCTTTTTCTTGGAGATACTTCTCTGGGAGCCTTCCACCCTCCTAGTCCAGTCTGGACTGGCTGCTGTGTAGGCCTGCCACGAAACTTTCATCCTGCCTATTCCTTTCATCATCATCCTGGGAATTTCTTTTACTTCTCTCCTGTTTTGAAGTGTTTCCTGGTTCCTGTTTTCTCCTCTTTCTTGATTTATTCTTTTATCTTTGGTGGAGCACATCCTCTGCCACCCACCTCGTGGCTCATTTAGCACAAATCCTCTATTAAGGCAGTTTTCTTACATCACCTGTGAAGATTTTCCTCTCCCTTCAGTTCCCTTGTTAGATTGATCTCACCCTCCTTTGTACCTCCATGACACCCTCTATCATAGCCTTGGTCCATCATGACTATTGAGCACCTACTGTACACGTCAGGCACTGTGTTCAACATTAGGGATGCTAAGATTAAATAAAAGTATGGTTCCTGTTCCCAAGGGAGTTCTAGAAGTTAAATAACGCCAGAATTCTCACTGGAGTTAGTACTGCCCTCTAGTGGACCCTTTGAAAAAGTGAAAAAAAAAAGTTTGGTTACCATAGTAATAGGAAAGTGTAGGTGACACTTTGTAGTCAGGGGCCAGGCGTACTAGATGTCTCATATGTCCAGCACAGCTTTAGAATATCTCACTAGACATTGATTCATTTAAATCTGTTTATAATTATTCAGCGTAGGACCTAACTCCATTTTACACACAAATGCAAACTACTCTTAGCTCTTTTTACATTGTCATTGCTTATGCAACCAATAGAAAACAGCTATTGTTCAGCAATGTGAGTTTATAGACAAATTTCTTTTTAAAGTAGCCTGAGGTATTTTAGGAATTCTTTCTATTGGTCATTGATAGTGTTTAGTCTCTAAGAACCCTAGTGAAAAGTTTCACAAATCAGTGAATATAGTTACCAGTGCTGTTAATTTAAAAAATTAAGCATACACCAGGCATAGTAGCTCATGCCTGTAATCTCATCATTTTGGGAGGCTAAAACAGGAGGATTGCTTGAGTCCAGGACTTTGAGGCTGCATTGAGCTATGGTTGTGCCACTGCACTCCAGCCTGGGTGACAGAGTGAGATGCTTGAGCCCAGGAGTTTGAGGCTGCAGTGAGCAATGATCACATCACTGCACTCCAGCCTGGGTAATAGATTGAGAGCCTGTCTCAAGAAAAAAAAAAGCAGAATTCCTTAGATGATGGATTATTTTGTAAAGTTTATAATGTAAACCACACATTAGCAACAAAGAAGACTATGATTACCTCACCCTATTCGGAAAAGATAACTTTCCATATTAAATGTTAAGAAATATTTTGTTCTTATATTGTTTACTGAGAACAGCATAGAAAAAAAAAGAAAAAAAATTAAAAAAAAAAGAAATATTTTGTTCATTGTGTGTGTGTGCATGTCTGTTGCAGTATAACATATGTAATATGTAATATACAGCTTTATCAATTTATATACATGCATACACCTACACACATGTTACTGCCACCATGATCTAGAGATAGAGTATCTGCATAGTTGGAAAATATAGGATAAACTTATTTTTAAACAGTATGTTATATTTTTGAATGCTGTGCCGATTATGTTTTCATAAATACAATTCAGAGTGTCCAAAAAATCTGGAATCATAAAGAAAACAGTGTGTTTATTGTATTTTTAAAAACATTCACGATTGGGGCCATTGCTTTAAATTTGGAAGTATTTTACTAGAAAAATATATTGAGGTTAAAGAAAAAGATATTGAGCATATTATTTGAAAATGTAACTAATACACATTTATCCTGTTTCCCATCCTTTTGGATACCCTGTGTAACATTTCCAGTACCCCAAAATGTTTCCCATACCCCTTTTTGGTCATTACACCATTTCTACCAGGTATAACCACTATTCTGACTTACATCATCATAGATTTTTGTCTATTCTTGGACTTCATGTAACTGGAATCATACAGTATGTATTCTTGTGTTACCTTCTTTAAATCGATGTTATTCCTATGAGATTCATCCATGTTTTGAGTGTAGCAGAAGTTCTTTATTGTTGTGTAGTATTCCATTGTGTGTCTATAGACAATTTATCTCTTCTGTTGTCACTTGGTTTGTTTCCAGATTTTGGTTATATGAATAAAGCTACTTCTATGAACATTCTTATACCACATTTACACTCATCTCTCATAGGTGTATATCTAGAAATAGAATTTTTGGGTCACATGTAGGCATATGTTTGGCTTTTATAGCTACTACTAAAAAGTTTTCTGAAGTGGTTGTTTCAATATATATATCTAACAGCAGGTACAATAGTTACAGTTGTTCCATATCCCTAACAACACTTGATAGTGTTATTATATTACATAATATTCAATCAGTGATAAGTAAAAATTTAACAGATGATATCATATCATTAGATATATTTGAAACTGCAAGAAGATGACATAAATCACATTAAAGTGAAGGAATTAAAATATCTACAGTCATATAATATTTGAAAATAAGGCTGGTCATGGTGGCTCATACCTGTCAGCACTTTGGGAGGCTAAGGCAGGAGGATCACTTGGGGTCAGGAGTTCAAGACCAGCCTGGCCAACATGGTAAAACCCCATCTCTACCAAAAAAATACAAAATTAGCCAGGCGTGGTGGCATGCACCTGTAGTCCCAGCTACAGGTGGCTGAGGCATCAGAATCACTTGAACTGGGAGGCAGAGGTTGCAGTGAGCTGAGATCGCACCACTGCACTCCAGCCTGGGTGACAGAGTGAGACCCTGTCTCAAAAAAAGAAAAAAGAAAGAAAATAAATCTCACTGGGAATTTTATTTCTACCTAAGATAGGCCTAAATTTATTGCTTCGAAAATACATTGCTCTCATGTTGTATTAGTAATCTATTGCTGTGCTGCCTAACAAATTATCCCAAAGTTTAGCCGCTTAAAATAATAAATGTGTTACCTCTTACTGTTTCTAAGCGTTAATCTGATAGCAGCTTACTTGGTAGTTCTAGCATAGGGCTCGCACAAGGTTGTAGTCAAGATGTCATCCGGAGCTGCAGTTGTCTCTCAAGGCTCAACTGGGACTGTGGGAAATCCACTTCCAAACTCGCTCACATGGTTGTTGGCAGACTTTAGTACAGTCCTGGCTGATTGTTAGAGACTTTAGTTCTTTACAACGTGGGCCTCTCTCCGTAAGCTTCTTGTAACATGTCCACCTACTTCTTGCAGGATGAATGATCTGAAAGGCATAGAGAATGAATGAATGAATACCCAAGACAGAAGTTGTAGTCTTTTTTTATAACCTAATCTTGGGAGTGATTTGCTATTACTTGAGCTGTTAGTTACTGGTCATGCAGGCCGAACTGTTACACTGTGGGAGAGGATTGCACAAGGAGGCGGGAATACCTTGCACAAGGCAGAGATCACTGGGGAGCCACCTTTTTTTTTTCTTTTTTTGCTCAGTTGCCCAGGCTGAAGTGCAGTGGTGCAATCTCAGCTCACTGCAACCTCTGCCTCTTGGGTTCCAGCGACTCTTGTTCCAGCCTCAGCCTCCCTTGTAGCTGGGACTACAGGTGTGCACCACCATGCCTGGCTAATTTTTGTGTTTTCAGTAGAGGTGGAGTTTTGCCATGTTGGCCAGGCTGGTCTCGAACTTTTGGCTTACGTGATCCACCCACTTCAGCCTCCCAAAGTGTTGGGACTACACGCTTGGGCCACCGAACTTGGCAACAGGGGCCATCTTAAAGGCTGAGTACCACATATATGGATGCTATTTTTTTGTTGTGGCAGTGGCAAAATACACATAAAATGTACCATTTTAGCCATTTTAAAATGTATAATTCACTGGCAGCACATTCATAAAGTTGTGCAGTTCATCTAAGCATTTCTTATAAGACAACAATGAAGTTTGCCACATCAGTTGACTCTTCCCTTCATGAAATAGTTCTCTGTAGGATGTGATACCATTTGATAGCATTTTTACCCACAGTAGAACTTCTTTCAGATCCTCTCAGACCCTGCTACTACTTTATCAACTAAATTTACATAATATTTTAAATCCTTTGTTGTAATTTCAGCAATTTTCATAGCATCTTCAGATAAAAGGGTAAATTAAAATACACCAAGTTTTTCTACCAGATTTCACTTGCCCTTGCCATGATTAAACATTCTCTTGGTTGGTGAAAACCTTTGACTGTTTTCCAGATTTTTGATAAAGTTGATTGTGACAGATTTTGCCAGCTATTTTCTGTGGCAGGATGGGCTTTCGGAATCTCCTATGCCACCGTTTTTGATGATGTTACTCCTATGCATTCTATTTTTAAAAGATAGGGTGGTTATATTGCAAGATTATATGTACTAGATATTTAAGAGTAAGAAGCAAATGAATTTGAAGTAGACGTGGAACCCGTTAATGAACATGTGGAGGAAGGGAAAATTGTACTAAAAAAACGAACAAACTAAACAAAAATCTTTGCAGCTAGGGCTACATTTATTTAATCAGTAAATGTTTTAGATTCAGTTGAGACTTTCACATCTCTTTTTTCCTAAGAACACTGAGTTGCTTAGAGCATTTCCAACAATTTTAATTAAAAGGGATTTTAATTAATGCAGTATTTAGTTATTGCAAAAGTAGCAAAGCTGATGGAAAATAGGTAACAAAGTTTGAGAGGCCTTTTCCTAGAACTAGAACCAAATGTTACTGAATTAACAGAAGTACACAAAATATAGAGATCTCATTTTTTTAAGCAAAAGTGGTTTAAGTATATTTCCTATTGTCAAATGAAATATGAAAAATTATATTTTATACCACAATAAGAAATTATGTGAAGTTTAAAATGTTTAAAGTATTCTAATTATAGTTTTGAATTGCCTGTCTTGAGTGCTGCTCATATTAACTACAGAGGTCACCACATATCATCTCTATGGTTTCTTGTTTTAATGTTTTTGCCTAATCCATCCTCTATTTCTCATCACCTTTCGATAGATGATCTCTGAAGTCTTTTTAAGTTAAAGTATATATTGACTATAGTCTAAATTATGGGAATTTTGAAGCAGAAGAATATGTTTCTGTTAGACATTAATCTTACACTTTTTCATGTTATAGGGGATAGTTTTGACACTGCACTTTTAATAAGGCCATCTCATTTGTAGAAACAATGTACTTCCTAATTTTCACCATTTCAACAGCCAATACTTTGTCTTGGTATGTTATCTCTATTTCAGTTTTTTTTTCTCTTATCAGATTCAAATCTAATCTTTTATTTCTTATGTAATATTAAGTTTTATTCAAGTTCCACCCATACCTCTGATCTTCTGTTTTCTGTATAGAATGGCCTCAAGTGTAAATTTTCTTTTTTTTTTTCTATTTTACTTTTATTGCAACAACATGCAAAAGGTGTAAATTTTCTTAAGTCCAAGTTTACTCATTATAAGTAGGTACAAGTCTGAGAGTACTTCATTATGTCTTCTGGTACAGTTGGGTCTGAGCATATTTAAACATATTAAATACATATTTTGATGAATATTATTTCTCCCTTATATCTCTATATGTGTAGAAATATAACCTATGAATTTTGCTTTAGAATAGTAATGGGATCTTTACAAAATATGTTCTGAAGCTGGGGGTGCTGTTGGGTCAGGTCTGATAGGGTTGAGAAATTTATTCTAAACAAATTAGTGCAATGATGTCTTCCATGCATTGTACTAGAACTGTGTAGGGCCCAGTGGGAATCTGTAGCAAGGCAGGGTCTATTCAGGCAGGAGGTGAGGTATATGATCCCAATATCATGGAAACATGAGACTACCCAGGAAAAGTTTGAGCTAATTTCGAAGAACTTCCTGTGTGTTTCTGTGTGTGTCTCTCTTCTAAACTGAATGTTCTTTGAGGGGCAGGGATCATTTTTACTTATAAGTACCTACTGCTCAGCTGTTATTAGTCTGTTCTCACACTGCTATAAAGAAGTATCTGAGTAATTTATAAAGAAAGGAGGTTTAATTGGTTCATGGTTCTGCAGGCTGTACAGGAAGCATGATACTGGCATCTGCTCAGCTTCTTGGGAGTCTTCAGGAAACTTATAGTCATGGCAGAACGCAAAGGCAGAGCTAGCACCTCACGTGGCTGGAACAAGAGGAAGCTGGGTTAGGGGTGAGGTGCCACATACTTTTAACCAGATCTCCTGAGAACTCACTTACTATCATAACACAGTACCAAGGGGGAAATCCGCCCATGATCCAAGCATCTCCCACCATGCCCCAGCTCTAACATTGGGGATTACAATTTGACATGAGATTTGGGTGGGACAGAGATCCAAACCATATCATAAGCCTAGCCCATGGAAGATACACAGTAAATGTTTGTTAGATGAACAGATAGCTCCTACACAGGTGTACAAGCTTGAAGGGAGAGTAAGTGTAGCTAGAATCCATATTGCCACAAGAGGACCAAAGGATGAATTATTTATTTGCCATACTGCGAAGAAAATTTAACAATTGTCATGACCCTGAGTACTTTTGGGAAATCTGCTCAAATCGTAAAGAATAGAAATTATCATATTATTCCAAGGCAAGGGGTCTTAGGATATAGGGGAACTGTGAACTTGTAGAGGGGATAAAGTACATTTTTATTTTGCTAGCCTCAAACTGAAATTTAGCATTTCCTTCCATTTTGAATGTAGGTAATAGTGGTTGATGTTATCATTTTCTTTCTGCTACTTAAAGCCACAGATATTTTCATTTTCTGTTGTTGTGGATACCTCACACTGTTGTTTACACTCATTGTTTTTATATTATGATAATCATTATGCCATCAATTTTGTTATTTAGATCATCAGTAAAGGAGCATGTATATTACCTATCACAATTTTCTAATTACATTTTAAATTTTATTTTTAAACATTCTGAAATTCTAGAATAAGCAAAACTAATGTATAGTGATAGAAATCAGATAAATGGTTGCTTCTTATGGAGAAGATTGGGAAAGGGGCACAAGAGAGGTTTCTGTGGTGATGAAAATGTCCTATGTCTTGCTATACACTTGTCAATTGAATGGTGAACTGTCTTTACATTTCACATACATAAATTATACCTCAACTTAAAAACAAGTGCATTAAGAAATTTTTCTGAGAAGGTGTTCATAGGTTTCACCAAATTGCCAAAGAAATCTCTGGTACCCAAAAAAAAATGTTAACCCCTTTGCTGAGATTATCCTGTTGCCATTGTCTGTCTCCTTCTTTGGGTGCCCTCTTTCAGTAAGCTGTTTTTGTGGTTCATTTCCATTTTTCTAAATGTGTTCTCACTTTTTAAAGATAAACCTAAGACAAGTCATAAAAAAAGAATAGCAGCTATGAAAGAAATATTTTACCTGGCTTATTGACCAATCTCTTCTGGCCAGTAAAACTGTGGCCCTCCTAACTTAGGTATATACTTGCTTTGACTCTAAGAAATTTCTAATCACAACTACTCTTCCAAAAACTAATTCATGGAGCATTTCATAATAGAATGTTT
The DNA here is from genome assembly GCA_963573385.1 of Cacajao melanocephalus. Lineage (NCBI taxonomy): Eukaryota > Metazoa > Chordata > Mammalia > Primates > Pitheciidae > Cacajao > Cacajao melanocephalus. Next base: position 7,978 of record CAUYLG010054048.1, on the reverse strand, counting down.
TTTTCTTATTTTCAGTTTTGTTTGGGGTTTTAGTAAGATTTTTATCCTTCTGTATTATTGAATATGCAGTTCTCTTTTGGAGTAGCTATAAACATTTATAACAAAGATTGGAAGAAGAGAATATGTATTAGAAAATAAGACAAGATAAAGTAATATTACTGATAATCTGTTTCAGATTAATTCCATCTAGGCATGGCCTCAATGCAGTGTGATTGTATATTCTAAGATCACATATGTGTTACTTTTATAAAATTCAGAGTAATATAAAAAGTACGAGGTTATATTTATTTAAAAATGTGATGATAGTGCTCAAAGATGTTCAGCTTAGTGGTAGGTAATATATACAATGAACATTGAATTCTCTTTTACGGGCACACAGTGTTATGACTACTCATAGTAGAATTTTGTCTACCATCTTATGCTTGTAACTTTTAGTTTTACTCTATTATTATAATGGTCTCACAGCCTTTTCATTTATTTAGATAAATTTAATAGGATACTTGTTTTAATAGATTACAAAGTATTCCGAGAAAGAGTAAGCTGAGGTGAATCGTCCTAGCAGATTTTGTCCAGATGGCATCTGTATACCTTTTATGATTTGCTATTAGATAAAAACCTAAAATACTGTTTGGCAATTTTTTTGCAGCCTCTCATATGGAAAATTTGAAATGCAGAGGGGAAACAGTAGCAAAGGAGATCAGTGAAGCCATGAAGGTAAAAGCTATATGCTAAAAAATTATAAAATGAACAAAATGTATGGCTAGGTGTTTGCATTCAGCATTCATATATGTTTCAGTCTGCTGTAACAGGAATTCTCAGCAGTGTTTTAAATAAATCTCCAATGAATTTATTAAGCAACAATAACATTCAGAATAACTACCATTTAATCAGTTACCTACTGTGTGCCAGGTATATACCTGGCTTCTTTAAAGGTTGATTATGTTTTTGTGTTCTGGATATTAGCAGTTCACCGAACAATTTTGGATAATACCAGCTAAAATGTATTGAATAATTGGTATGGGCACCATCCAGCTGCTTTACATGTATTGCCTTATGTAATCCTTATATCCTATGAGACAGATACTGTTATTTCTTTTATAGATGAGGAAGCTGAGGCACAGAGAGACTCAGCAGGTTGCCCATGTAAATAACCAATCCAGTATTTAAAGCCTGGATTGGCAACAGCACGGTGGCTCATGCCTATAATCCCGTCAGTTTGGGAGGCCGAGGCAGTCAGATCACCTGAGATCAGGAATTTAAGACCAACCTAGCCAACATGGTGAAAGTGTGCCTCTACTAAAAATAGAAAAATTACCTGGGCATGGTGGTGCGCGCCTGTAGTCCCAGCTACTTGGGAGGCTGAGGCAGATGAATCGCTTGAACCTAGGAGGTGGAGGTTACAGTGAGCTGAGATCGCACCACTGCCCTCAAGCCTGGGCAACAAGCAAGATTCCCTCTTAAAAGAAAGAAATTTAGAGTATTGTGTCCATCTCTGTTTGTGTTTCAACCTGAGATTAATGTTGAATATTACTATTTGTTTGTTTGAAGTCCTTGCCTGCATTAATTGAACAAGGAGAGGGATTTTTACAAGTTCTCAGGATGCAGCCTGTTATCCACCTCCAGAGGATTCACCAAGAAGTCTTTTCCAGTCGTTATAGGAAACCAGATGCTAAACCTGAGAACTTTATAACGCAGATGGAAACTACACCAACAGAGACTGCTTCCAGGAAAACCTCTGACGTGGTACTGAAAAGAAAGCAAACTAAAGACTGCCCCCAGAGAAAATGGTATCCATTGCGGCCAAAGAAAATTAATCTTGATACATGAGCTCTTTTTGTTTATTTTGGGAGTTGAAAATAGATGCCATAATTTAGATTACAGCCTAATTAATACGTAGATAAGACTTCATTTGAAACAAGAAATAAGTCTTTTACTAGTGATTCATTTATACAAATATAGTGTCTCTATATGGGGATATGATATAATATTGTATTTCTTTGCCATTTTATCTTAATGAAAAGCATTTAAAAAAATGTTGACACAAAGCCCATCAGTGGGCATTAAAAGTATTAAAAGTGCAGAGTTTTACTGTCCTTAAGTGCCATCAACTCTCAGCTCCTTTGTAGCTTTTGTGGGATTTAACAAGTAACAAATTCTGTTGGGTTTCCCTATACATCTTTCTGGAAAAAAAAGAGAGCTGTATAATTATTTTTCATTTTCCTGCTGAAAAGTAATTATCAGTTCTGCACAGCAGCAGATGCAGGAGTTTTTTTTAAAAATGTAGTTTGAAATGTGCAAATGATAATACTGGCTTTGACTTTGTTACTCTATGTTCAGCTAATTTAGGTTTGCGAGATTAATTTTAGGATTTTTTGTTGTGTAAGACAATGATGATTATTTGTGCAACATTACTCTTTGAAATAAAAATTGGCATGTAGCCAATGTTTCCTGCCCACACTTATTTTTTTCTGTAGACCTTTAACATAATTTAACTTGGAACTAATGGTTTCTTTTTAAGATTTCTTATTTATTTCCTTATAGATCATTCCAGTTGAAAATATATATCAGATTAATACATTGGCAAAGTGTCATTGTGGAACAAATGTAATCATATTGAACTATTTTACTTTTGAAGATGTTTATATATCAGATATATAATCACTGGGAGAAGTCTGAGAAAGCTATATTGCCTTCTAACACTTAACTATAGTTTCTCATAACTCTTACCATGTGTCTTACATTATACAGTGTGGGCAGGACCATCGAACTTATCAACTGTTTCCCCCTTTTGATGACTCTGATACCTTCATTCATTTTCAAAGGAATTTACTGATCATGAGATTGGAAAATCTGTATTTCTCTTGCTTATTATGTATTAATAATCATAAATGTCTAGATTCACCAGAAGTCACCAGGTCTGTCTCAGTGAAGAAAACTTATAAAAAGCCACTTTACTGCATTTTGTGTTTTCATGTTACAATTTGAGATCTGTATATTTGTACACAGCAATGTGTTTTTATTAAAATAATGTATGAAGTGATCTTAACGCTGTGTATTTTTATAAGTTGTCTTAGGCATTCCTGAGCTAAGCTTCAGCTGGATGGTGGATGAGCACCCTGCATTTCTGAACATACTAGACTTCAGTTTAAAACTGTTTTGAGGCTGCCTAATATGTTGCTATTCTTACAGTGCTAACTTTTTTATAGTGTTAAAATTCTATATGATTTCACTTCAGAGTTCCCCAAACAAAAGAATTACTGTTAATTCTATTAGATTATATTAGCTAATTGCATTTTGATTATATAAGAACATGCCCCTCCTCCTTTTTAAGAGTGGTATGTTGAGCTACGTAGAGTTAAATGACATAATGTCTTAGATTTGCTCTGAAATATTCAGCAGAGGAAAAAGAAAAGGAATAGATTAAGGAAATGTGACAAAAATCTTGTTAATGTTGAATCTGTGTAATGAATATGTTCTACTTTGTGCTGGAAATTTTTATAATTTAAAAAAAATTGTTATATTTTTAAGTGCCCAGACAGCTGAGACTTGAAATCCTCTTGAGAGCCCAAAGTTTTACTCCACCGTTATAGCAGCATTTAAAATAGAAACACTACTAGAAAAGACAGTACATATTAGCATTATTAACTAAGAAAAGCATGACCAATAGCAATAATAGTATTGAATAAGTATGCTCTGTAAGAAGAGAAGTTACATTTCTGCATAGGCCAAGAACTAGTAAGCTAAGAGGATTAAAAGTAAGAAAGTCTGTAGTTTTAGGGAATCTTGGAAAGGTTGAAGGAAAAAATTGAAAATCAAATCTTGATCTATGGTAAAAAGAAATCTGGATTGAATAGGGTCTTAAAATTCTCTTTCAGAAAAGAAATAGCCGGGCACGGTGGCTCCTGCCTGTAATTCCAGCATTTTGGGAGGCTGAGATGGGCAGATTACTTGAGCCCAGGAAATTGAGACCAGCCTGGGCAACATGGTGAAACTCCATTTCTACAAAAAATACAAAAATTAGCAGGGTGTGGTGGCACACACCTGTAGTCCCAGCCACCCAGGAGGCTGAAATGGATCACTTGAGGCCGGGAGGTAGAAGTTGCAGTGAGCCAAGATGCCACCACTGCACTCCAACCTGGGTGACAGAGTGAGACCCTGTCTCAAAATAATAATAATCATGCCTGTAATTCCAGCATTTTGGGAGGCCAAGATGGGTGGATCACCTGAGGTCAAGAGTTTGAGAGCAGCCTGGCCAGTATAGCAAAACCCTGTCTCTACTAACAATACAAAAGTTAGCCAGGCATGTTCATGGACGCCTGTAATCCCAGCTACTTGAGAGACTGAGGCAGGAAAATCACTTGAACCTGGGAGGCAGAGGTTGCAGTGAGCCGAGATCACGCCATTGCACTCCAGCCTGAGCAACAAGAGCGAAACTCTGCCTCAAAAAAAACAATGTAGTAAAAACACGAGAAGGTTAAATCTAATCTCAAAGGAGAGAGAAGACTGTCAAAGTTGGTTTCTGAAAACTGGTACCAAAACCTACATTAGTTTATTTAGGCTGCTATAACAGAATACCACTGGCTGGGTGACTTAAACAACAGATATTTCTCACAGGTCTGAAGGCTAGAAGTCCATGAGAAGGTGCTGGCAAATGCAGTTTCTGGTGAGGGCTGTCTTCCTGGCTTGTAGGTGACCACCTTCTTATTATGTCCTCACATGGCCTTTCCTCGGTGCATGCGTGTGGAGAGAGTGCAAGCTCTCTGATGTCTCTTCTTATAAGGACACTAATTCTGTCAGATCAGGGCCCCACCCGTATGGCCTCATTTAACCTTCATTATTTCCTTAGAGGCCCCATCTCCAAATACAGTTATAGCCACGTGGGAGTTAAGGCTTCACCGTGTGGATTTTTGGGGGACACAAACACTGAGTCCCTAACACAAGCCTACAGAAATCTTATCCTAGACCTCTTTCCCTGGGCCTTTATGGCTTGGGCTCCATAGAGAACAAAGTTAATAAAATCAAATTTTTTGTTTGCTTCGACTCTGTCTCAAAAAAAAAGTAGAATGAAAAATAAATTGTAGCATATACATATAATGAAATACTATAGGAATAAAGAACAAATTACTGATAGAAAAAATGTGGATAAATACCAAATATATTGAATAAAAGTGAAACCAGGCACAAGAGAATACATACTGTATATGGAATCATTGAATGGGCAAAACTAATCCATAGTGGTTCCCTCTGGGGAGACGGGAGATATTAACTGGGAATGGCAGGGGAAACATTTTTGGGTGAGCGAAATGTTCTGTATCTTAATCTGAGTGGTGCTCACGTGGCTGTATACATATGTAAAATTTTGTTGAACTATACACTTCTATACACTTAAAATTTCTGCACTTTATTTTCTGTAAGTTTTATATTTTAAAAATGCACAAAACTGATTAACCGAATATTTGAGGAAAGTCTCCAGCATCAAAGACAGACCAAAAAACTGTAAGTCCTTTAATAGCAGGAATCTTTGTTCCATCCACCTTGAATAATTGCTGGCATATGGTGGGCCCTTGATGCATAGCAGTTAACTGAGTGAATTACAACAAAAACCAAAGAGAAAAGGACCGCAAAGAAAACAGATAACATAAAAGCAAAAATTTCCCAAAAACATAAAGATTAAGAGATGGCAAATTAGGAAGGTAAAAATAAAGAGAATAAATTCATGAAGTCCAATGTCTAATTGATGCCCATTCCAGAGAGAGCATGCAAAAAAAGCAGCAGAGTCAAAATTATCAAAGAGATAATGCAGTTACCCTACTGCCCAGCAATTTTACTCCACGTTCTAAACCTAGGAGAAGTGAAAACATTCCCACACAATAACGTACACACACGTTTGTAGCAGCAACTTGAACGTTCAGCAACTGATGGATAGATAAATAAAATGTGGACTGTCCACTCAATGGAATATTATTTGACAATAAGAAGAAATGAGGTACTGGTAAATGCCACAGTGTAGATGAACCTTAAAACATGCCAAGCAAAAGAAGCCTCTCTCACAAAAGACTGAGGCTCCCAAAACACAAAGTCCACAGGATACTAACTAATCAGCAGATTTGGTGGATAGTCTAGGCAGACCAGGTTGGAATAAAACTATGTAGGACTCAAAAGAGATATTTTCAAAAAAAAATAAAACAACACTAGCGATAATGTTAACTATGCGGAAAATTGTATAAAGGAGATACTTTGTAGTATGATTAAAATGTTCAAAGAAACAAAATCAGGCAACTTTTCACTACAGTAAAGGCAGAAAGCTGTACAAGAAAAATGTAATCATGGTTACAAATTAGTTCTCCAGTGAACAATATTTATATAGTCATAATAACCCTGAATCTGAATTCAGTTAAAAAAAAAAGGGGGGGGGAACAGTTATACTGGGAGGCTAAAGGATGAGAATTAGCAATTAGTACAGCAGGGGCACTGAACAGTCAGATGGACATTGGTTAAAGCCCCAGGGGCGTGGTGTGTGGAGGCCCTTATAGCTGCTGGGTCCTGGGGCAGTGTAGCGTGTTCCAGGACATGAAGCTGGAGCAGCCAGAATGGCAGGGATAGTGAAGAGGCTTCTGTGCCAACCAGTACAATCCATATGGTTGTAACAGTGTGACTCTGAACACCAGCCTTGGCATGGTAATGTTGGGGAGTGAAATCTTCATCCACCGCAATTGGAAGTCAGTGGATAGTGTCTGAAAAGCTGATTCAAGGTCATACAATATGGATATCATTTAGTAAACAGCAGAATAAAGAGCTGACAAAGTGGGAAGTATTAACTCTATAGACAGATGGGGGAAGTGGGCCAGGGACTGACATTTTTTGATAGAAGCCTCATCAATTTGATTTTTTAAATTAAGTGCATATAGTAATTAGGCGAAAATAAATTTGGTTTTTTTTTTTTGAAAGGAAAGAGTGAAAGAAAAAAGAATGAAAGAAAGAAAGAGGAAGAGAAAGAGGGGGAGAGAACGGGATTCTTGTTCTATTGCCCAGGCTAGAATACAGTCTAAAAATGGGTATTAAAAACCTGTTTTATGCCAATAATTTGCTTAACAATGGAGACAGGAAGGAATAAGGGATGAAAATAACAAGCAGCCAACCAATATTTTATTTAAACCTGTGAAATGCTATGCAATTGCTGAGGAGTGATTTACTTTCAATTATGTGATCAATAGGTTTAATGTGATACTGAGAAAAATGTATGTTTTGTGGATTTGGGGTGGAGAGTTCTGTAAATATTTGTTAAGTTTACTTGTTCCAAGTCTGAGTTCAAGTCCTGGATATCCTTGTTAATTTTGACAGTGTAATGTTAAAGTCTCCCGGTATTATTGTGTGGGAGTTTAAGTCTCTTTGGAAGTCATTAAGAACCTGCCTTATGTATCTGGGTGTTCCTGTATCGGGTGCGTATATATTTAGGATTGTTAGCTCTTCTTGTTGCACTGATCCTTTCACCACCATGTAATGTCCCTCTTTGTTTCTTATGGTCTTTGTTGCTTTAAAGTCTGTTTTATCAGAGACGAAAATTGCAGCTTCTGTTCTGTTTGTTTGTTTTTTCTCTCCATTTGGTTGGTATGTCTTCCTCCATCCCTCTGTTTTGAGTCTTTGTGTATCCTTGCATGTGAGATGGGTCTAGATACAGCATACCAACGGGTTTTAGTTTTTTATCCAATTTGCCTGTCCGTGTCTTTTGACTGGGGCATTTAGTCCATTTAAATTTAAGATTAATAGTGATATATGTGAGTTTGATACTGCCATTTAATGCTAGCTGGCTGTTTTGCCCATTAGTTGATGTAGAGCCTTCATTATGGTGATGCTCTTTACCTTTTGTATGTTTTTGGAATGGCTGATACTGGTTGTTCCTTTCTATTTGTAGTGCTTCCTTCAGAAGCTCTTGTAAAGCAGGCCTGGTGGTGATGAAATCTCTGAGTTCTTGCTTGTT